>VYZV01045369.1:231317-269703 GCA_013401275.1 Pandion haliaetus
CCCCCACCCCTCCTGCCTTCCCGGCTCAGCTCCATTCCCGATGCTTTCTATCTCCTCCCCCCGGCGGCGCAGGGGAACAGGGGATGGGGGTTGAGGTCAGCTCGCCACACATCGTCTCTGCCGCTCCTTTCCTCAGGGGGAAGATTCCTCACTCGTCCCCTGCTCCACCGTGGGGTCCCTCCCACGGGAGACAGTCCTTCATGAACTTCTCCAACATGGTTCCTTTCCGCGGGCTGCAGTTCCTCACAAACTTCCCTGGTGTGGGTCCTTTCTGTGGGCTGCTCTGCAGTCACACACTGCTCCACGTTCACCCCCATGGACTGCAGGGGGACAGCCTGCCATCTCACCCCGGGCTGCAGGACCATCAGCCTCCTCAGGCGCCCCTCCTCCCCCTCCTTCTTCACCGACCTCGGTATCTGCAGAGACGTTCCTCTCACATTCCAATCCCCCACTCCCTGCAGGTTCCCCTTCTTAAATATGTTCTCCCAGAGGCGCTCCCACCGTCACTGATGGGGTCGGCCTGGGCCAGAGGTGGGTCCGACTTGGAGCTGGGGGAGCTTCCAGCGGCTTCTTACAGGAGCCACCTCTGCAGCCCCCCTCCCCCACTACCAAAGAAAACTGCGCCATACAAATCCATAAGACATATCAAAGTATTATATATCGAAATTGCAAAAGATTAACTTCTTTCCAGTCTTCTCCTCCACAGTCTTAACACCTTTGTATTCCCTAAATCATCTTTGATTCTGCTCATCCCTTAAGGCTGTGCATCCAAACTCCCTCCAAATCTTGCTGCTCCTTCCTCTATCCATGTTTCAGCAAACACCCATCTATCCTCCTCAACACCCCCATGCTCCAGACCCTAGCTATGGCCATTAAACTACCATTATATCTGTAGAGTCCAACTTATTGCCCTCACCCATGCTCAGCTTCAGCCTCTGTCCAGCTTCAGTCATTCCACTAAAATATTTTTTTCAGGCTGGTTTTCTTTTCCCTAGACAGATTGACTCACTTTTGTCAAAGTACAAGTAATTTAGTTGGTTTTTTTTCATTATTTCTAATTCCTCCAGATAATTATTTTCTGTCCTGTCTAGTATCTGCAACTCCTCCTAGTTTAGTATCATCTGCAGAGTTTGTGAACTTGCTCTCTGTTCTCTCCTGGAGATCACTAATGAAATATGAAACAAGACCAACCTCACGAAGTCCCTCTGGCACTTCTCTATCCACAACCTGATATGCTGCTCTTTGTCACCACCCTTTACTTTATTCCTTGAGCTCGTTTTCAGGCCACTTGACAGCATTCATATCCAAAGTAATTTGAATTAATCTGAGGGTAAGATTTCATGAGATGCTATTTCAAGTGCTTTACTAAATTCCAAATCCATTAGAACTTCTAATTTCCCTCCCTCAGCTGATTTCCATGCGTGTGTGTACATACTAGCTGTGTTTGCTTGGCAAAACCTCTGTACTCCTCTGTTACTCCTTGCCCATATGGTATAACTGCAGAAAATGGGGATTTGCTTGAGTGGGTTTGTGTGTTGAAGTATCTGCTTTTTGTTGAACAATTCAACTTTTTTCTAAAAATAATTAATTTTTCTGTAGCAAATTGAATTAAAAACTTTTGTAGCACATAGAAAAACATTCCTCAGCATTATAAAGTAATTTTTGTGTTGGCAGTAAACTCGGGTCCTCTGGAATGCAGTCAGCTTCTTATTTAAATGTCCAATTTCATATGAAAACGTGGACTGAGGTATGCTGCTGTGCCAAAATGCATTCATTGTTTCTGTGGAGGGCATCAAACTACCCAGAGACATCAAATAACACACCAAAAATAAACAACCTCACCCAGCAGACATGATCTTGAGCCCAAATAAACTATGTTCACCTAAATATCTTTGTCTAAAAGCTGTTATGTATAAAAACTATATCCCAGCTGTTCTTTATAATGTTACAACCTGCCAGGTCATGCCTAACTGAAAGTTACTTTATTCTGCCATTAAGCAAATAAAATAAAAATTACTTAGGAACTCTCAGCTTCATTTCCTATGCTCAAGAAGAAAGCAACTTTCTGATCTCTTTTTTTTTTTTTCTTTTAAACACCATACAAATGACTTCCAAATTTTCAGGAACAGTTGCTGGTTTTAATGATATATTGCAGATCCTTGTCAATATCTCTGCTGCTTCACACTTTTATTTCCTTAGGAACACTCGGCTGAGTACCATCTGCTCCTGGTGATTTACTGCTCTCGAGTTGCTGAAGTTGCTCCATAACTTCCTCCTAAGAGACTTCAATTTCTGTTATAAGGCCACACTCTGATTTCCTGTGAAAAGTGTCCTTGGAACAGGAATTTCCTCATCATCCTCTGCGGTGAAGATGGATGCAGAAAATTTAATTTAATTTTTCTGCTGTTCCGCTTTTTCAGAAGGGGCCAGAGTCACAGCTGGGTGGCCTACGGGCGTGGGGGACTTACAGGTGGCTTTTTGCTTTCTACAGTGACACTTTTCCTACACCTCATACAGTGCCTTGTACATATGCCTTTCAGATAATTTCCTTCTCCTTTTATTCCTGCACCTTATCTCATGGACCTTTGGTTATAACTGACTTGATCACGTTTTCAAATTTTTTTGAAGGATGAGTTTTCTCTTGAAAAAGCAAAACATTTGGTATGCCCGGTATAAGTGTGCCTGGGACCTCAATGGCATTTCCATAGTTTAACAAGCACGCTTCCAATTTGGAAAAAAATGGGTTTTTTCTCTCTTGCTGTGTGAAAAACCACAGAAACAAAAAGAAAACAGACTGCATGCAAAATATTGAAACTGCCCATACACCATGTACAGGCAAATATGCACAGGGCCTGAACCGGAGCTCGCTACAAGCAACGGGACGTCACCCACTGAGATCGATGGAATCTGGATCGGGCCCAAAGGAAACACACCAAAAAGCAGAGGGAGCTTTTTGTCTCATCTTTGAGTTACAGTAATCCTAAGTGTTGTTTGTAAGAGTAGTAGGTAACAAATTTTCCAATAAAGGTGTGATTTTTAAGTTGACAGTGTCCCTTTAAGCTTATGCACTTCTTCACTTAACTATGCCAGATTTACTCTCCCCTTTCTACTTTTTCCTTGCTCAGAGGTATACGTACCATCTGTGCATCTAATATGGTGTTCTTAAATAGCCTCCAGAGTGATTCAATGCTTCTTTTTTTTCCCTTTTTTAAACCTTCCTCTTGGTTAACCCTTTTCCTTGGTATTTTAAAGCCTTCCCTTTCAGAGCTCCTGGTTCTTCCTTTCTTCAGGATGAAGTTAACATCTTCCAACACTGAAGTTAGGAGTATGGCTACCTGTTCTTTTAATGCCTGGGCATTAGATGAAACTCAGTGGGGAGTTCCCTTATCATGGCATTGATACTGATAAATTGCTTCTGCAAATCGAGGCATGAGACTGAACCATTTGACAATGGCCAAAGTTGACTATTATTACTACTACATCATGAAATTATTCAAACCTACCTCCTCATAAATATCTAAATGTCAGTGTTCCATTTAAATCTCTAGATGAAGCTTTTAAGACTTATATTTAGTGCTAGGAGCTCTCTTCCACCTGATTTAGTAGCACTGTGCACCGCGAGCGACTGTGAAAGCCTAGGGGCTAAATTAAAAATAATAAGAGTAATTGAGGCTGAGTTGTTGTTTGATTTCTAACTCAACAAGTTTCCCCTTTCATTTGGCAGTCTAAATTCCAGAGAAAGGGAGGACCACAGGCCTACAGGACACTGTACTGCTGCATCCATCTATGCAATATGGGGAAAATCACTGCATCCAGTCAGTGCCGATGGTCTCACACACTCCCCCGTAAAGCTGCACTGAGCTAGCACGCCCCACTGAAGATCCTTCCCCTCACGAAGCTCGAGTAAGTGCCAGAGAGACGCTCTGCTCTGCTTTTAAAGTAAATGGAGACCAATGGAGCCACATGTCCCCCAGCCCGCCCCGTGTGTGCCAGTCGGAAGAGCTGGCTCCTGCCCGAGCATCTCCACCAGCCCGTCCGTGCAACGGAGGCAGAATCTGGCCTCCTGCTTCTTAGGCAGAAGATTAAATAAACCCAAACCATCCGAAGCCATGCACCACCCCCCGCCCNTCTAAAAATTATTAAACAGATGAGTACATTTACTTTAGATACAAAATTGCATCCAGGCTGACAACTTGCAACATATGTTTACTTTCAGCCCAATTTAAATTCAAATGCGTCAGTTGTAAATGCTTGGGTTTTTGACAGAGCACAGCCCGCCACTGAACTTAGCTGGGCAGCCAACAGCCTTTTATTATTGCAGAAACGATTTTCTACAGGAAAGATATTTGACATTTTCAGACTTTTGCCCTATGAAACCCACCTTGTTCTTCCAGCAAATTTAACACTTGCACATCGAGCATGGCTTGATATACGGCGAGAATCTGACTTTAACTAACAATTCCCGGTAGTAGATTTTCCTGTTCATCCGGCAGCTTATAAGTTATATCCATTTGGCCTCTCCTAGCCTCATTTACACTCCCAAGGCCAGATTCAAGGTTAATGTGTGTAAGGGTATCTTCAGTCTTCCCATAAACCAGCAAATGATTGCAAACAAACCTAAAAGGGATGAAACTTTCCTACCTAGAAGGGGCCAAAAGATATACAATGTGATTTACTCCCTCGGTCTGACTCAGTTTCATCCTTGAATTTGTCCCAAGATTTCTACAAGTGATGGAGAGGGAAGTCACTTCTTCGGGAGAATAAGAGCAATTGAATACAGACCATCAGCTGACAAGAAATGCTGCAACTCCACTGAACTGCCACCTCACCTGCACAGATTAATTCGCCACTAGCCAAGTGTGACAGCAACGTGTGCTCCCAAGAAACTTTAGGACTAGAAATTACTTTCCACCTCCAGTTGGGACCCTCAGGTTTTTCTACTGCTGCCCACTGTGGTCCCCTGCCTGGGCAGAATTTCACTCCCTTAAACTACATGGTTAATTGCAATATTCTATATGTACTTTCAGGAGCGTGTACGAAGGGTGTCGTTCACAGTATTGTTCCTAATCCAAACATATTCTTGAAAACCATATTTGCTTAATTTTGGTTTTTAAATAAAAATATAGAGAGTGAAAAAAATACTCAAGCTCCTTTTTCAATATTTCCCTAAGTTAATGAGCTGACTGATAAGTGAACAGATGCATTAAGGCAATAATTTATTCAGATGTCATGATATTTTTGAACAAACATATTATTTAATATGCATTTCATTATTTGCCCAGCTTGTATTAGTATTAATGATTGATGTGTTCATTAGGAAAGGGAAAAGTGGCATCAAATATAATCTGTGTAAGTTAGACACACTCTGGAGATCTACCCTAATTTTTCATCAGAATAAAGACTGTTCTCAGTGCTCATTCTGTGTTGATCACATGGAAACAATGCTGGAAGGTGCCTAATTTCATACGAGGCCAAGGGAACGTGGGCTAATCTAATGTAACCTGAACCTGAACCTGGAACATAGGGGAGAGCAATATTTTATTGAGCGATTGCCTAGCTCACATAGGTTGGAGCCAAACGGGTTCAGAGGTAAAGTTAGCACTCATGTGTATTATACCTGCTCATTTTCTGAATGCATCATTGTTACGCATCTAAACTCTTTAATCAAACATCCCTTGGTGATAAAAACACAGAACATGAAGTCTATCTTGCCAAACTTTTTAACGGAGTAAAATGTGTGTTTTTCCCCTAGTGTCTCCCTCTCACCTCCAAAAATTCTTCCTAGGTGATTTAAGACTTCAGTAAAGCACCTTAGTAACCTCCAGAAATTTAGCTGCTGGCCATCTTTTTTCCTCAGTCACTCTGGTAGGCAGCAACTCCTTCCACATCTCCAATACCAAGGTGTCATAACATCTATTTAAATCCAAATCATTGCTCTACACTGCATACACCTAATGCATGAAAACCTTAAAAGCATTTCTAGTCAAGTCCTAATGCAATTAGTGGTGTTTTGTTGTAACATCTGTATGTAAACAAAACCGACTTCTGGCAAGAAGGAGAGATGCAATCGCTGAAGCTGTCCAGAACTGATGCAAGGACACCTCATGTAAACCGGTCACTTCGTTTGAATCAAACGGCTGCTGTCCAGGAGGCAGCAGATTCTCAAGCTGTAATTACCATATTCATCTTGATATAACCAAAGTAGCCAGAATGCAACACGACTGATGTAATGTGACATGGTGGTTAAAATTAAAAGTGAACACGCCTTTTAATTGGATTGGATACCTGCTAGTAATTCAGACAATGGGAATTTGATTCGAATTTATAGTATTAAATGGCAGCAGATGGACAGTAAAATGTCCATTGAGTTTGCACACTGACAAGCACGCTGGGTTTGCCAGATCCCTTCATTAAGGCATTGGTGGCATCAGTCAAGTGCTGATGCATTTCATCGTTAGCAATGTTAATACGTTTTGCTTTGCTGTGGGTGAGCAGTGAGATATTCTGACTGATGGTCTCAGTGGGTTAATTTGGAATTTCATTTGCCTCTTCTAATCATGAAAAATCCTAGCCCTGGTTTAGGGAAGGAGTTTTATGAGATTTCTGGGTTTAGTACCCAGTAAGTAAAAAGGCCAGCTGATGACAGCTAGACAATGATGCCAACTCTTCTTCTTTCTGACTGATGCCACCCATCTCTTTCACAACTCAGGATTTGCTTTATATCTCAGTATCTGTCCAGATTCTTGGTCACTGTCTGCGACCTTCAATCTTCCACAAACTTTAAAAACATCCTCTGAGGGAAGATATTTTCCTCCCCCTCCTTCTCCAGATAGTTCCTCAAAGAAGTTTACAACTGTGCCCCACGCTTGAAATATTTCCTCTGCAAACTCAGCGTCTCGTCTGCATTCACTCATCAGCACTCATTTATATCTCAACATAGCAATCATAGCTATGGAGATGTTTGTCGCCTTTTCCCCTTCTACCCTCAAGCATTTGCAAGAAACCTTATTAATTGGCTGCTGTGGCAAATACGCGTACGCACACATGCAGTTGTGCACATACACACACAAGCACACATAAATACGCATGCGCACATTCTATGCAAGCCCACAGCAGAAGAACCAACTTTGGGAACTGTTTATTAAATCCCACTTCTCTAACAGCTCTGCAGAACCAAATACGGATGATTTCATGCAAACCAGGTAGGACACCTGCTCTACACTGACCTTTCTGCACACCTAATTAATGCAAGTTAAATCTCTAGGAGAAATAGGTTTTCTATTCAGAGCCCCATGTGTTTCAAAACTTATTATGGAAAGGGACTCTAAAGGAAGGTGTAAGAGCTAAGCTTTTTTTTGTTTGTTTTGTCAGGGGCATTATTTGCATCAAGTTGCTTTAAGCGATTTTCCAAATTTCCATGAATGATGATAATTTTACAAATTAAATTTTGCAGATGCATAAGAAAGAGAAGAAAGTAACATACTTTTTTTGCTGTTACTCATTGACTTAACAGTGAGATTGTTAAATGTTTCTTATGCACTGTTAGGCTGCACAATTAAGCCTGAAATCAAGAGAACTTTCTCTGACAACCCTCAGTAATTATTTTGGGGAATGATAGCTACAGTTTACTCCCAGTTTTTAGTATGTGTTTGTATATACATGTCCATATTAATCACATAGTGATATACATTAATTAACCAAAAAACTACTCAGGAAGGAGTACTAAGGCTTTATGATATTGTGTGCACTTTATCATCTTTACATATAATTTGGAAATGTAAGGAATTGTCTAATGCAATAGAACTCAGGACTAAGTAAATGCGTACAACTTCTTACAGCCCCATTTGATTGTTCACATTCATTTTTGCTATGCAAATGAGATAAAAGAGAGTAAAACACACTGCCTGTCTGCGCTACCAACTCACACATGGTGCTGCCCATCACTATCCTGTATGGGGAGAAAAGAGCCATCATCGTTTACATCTTCATGCTGCTAAGCAGAAGTTTATTTTTACTTTTTGATTTATGCTTTTTTGTTTATTAGTGTAAATGAAATTTGACTGCACTGTAAACAAAAACATCTATCATCTTTTTTCCTGATTGGGAGGCAGTGCGAAACAGGAACAAGGTCAAGTATAAAATACCAGCTGACAACCCTGCAGTCACTTTGTCTCCGATGCTGTAGTCAAATCAAGTAAATTATCCTTTAATGTATCTGTGAACAGAGCCCATAACCTCTATGAATTCAGTCCTCATTCTAGGTTTGGCTATTTGGTCATAATAAATTTGTTTTCTGACCCATTGAATCAATAAACTTAATTTCAAAATTAATCTTTTCAGGCTTCAAACTCACTGGATCCAATTATGAATCCAACCATTCCTTTTAAATTTAGTATTCTGAAACTTGGTGGTCTAGTGCTTTTTGCCCTTATGTGCCTCTTGGGTACTTAACTTTATATTAGTTGGCTTATGAAATTAAAACTCTAAGGAAGGGAGCATCAGAACAGCTCCAAATCTTAAATCTTCAATTACAAACATTAGTATGAAATGTTCCCTTTTCCTGCAATGTTTCCTTTTAATTGGTAATATTATGCAGAACAGGTTATCATTACACAGTAGTTTGTTATGCGTATTTGACTATAAATACTAGACCAAACAGGAGCAGGAAGGGAGATTTGGATTATTTTTGTTTGGGGGGGGGGGGGGGGGTATTTTTAGTTTTTTTCTAAATCAGATCTAGTCTAAACCTCTTCGTTTTTTGCCTAATGGGGTAAACCCCCCAGTTTTTTCTTCATTTATTTTCATTAATTTAGATAAAATTACAGTCTGTGGGGAGACCCATTCTAATTTCAAAACATATACATTTCTATTCTTGCAAGGCATGATTGCTAATATAGGTAATTTTAAATGGTCATAACTGCAGGATACCTGGGGCAAAATTTGCATTTCTTATGAGAAGAGCAACTTACAATTGCACAAGTCTTTTTCCTTACAAGTGCACTGTTCCAGCTCTGAAGCTCCCTAATGACCCTGGCTACGTATGGATGCAACGGGTGCAGGGCCATAGCTTCTGGAGCACAAATGGACACAACTCCGCTGGGACAAAGGGCAGGATGGACGGGTGTGCACCTGACTAAACCGCTTGGGTTCAAACACTCCCGAGGCAAGCAAGGTACCAGCTTATTCCAGTGCGTTGCTACTCTTGCTAAACCTACTGTGGAAGAGGGCTGGGAAGGAGTTAGAGGTTGGGAGCCCAGCTAACCTGGGGCTCTTGGGGGCCCTTTCATCACTCTCCGAGGGCACTTCAAGGTGGTCTCATGCCAAGCCTTCTCCCAGCTGGGAATCTGTGGGTGTGCATCGCTTCAGCGTGCATTTGCCCTCTGCATGGGAGAAGATTTTGTTATTAGGATGACGACAAAAGTCCTAATTCTGAACACAGCAATTGGCATTCAGGGATGGATAATTTGCAGCATTACTTAGTGCCGTTTTGAGACATTAGTGATGACTTATTCTTTACTGTTTAAACAGTCCTATCATTTTAAGCAAGCGCTTATTACAGCACTTCTTATCTAGGGGAGGGATGGAAGACTGCTTAACACAATCCATTAGGAAATTCAAGCCTTACGTGAAGTGACCACAAAGTCCTATCAGCTCTCAGAAATGCAGCAGCTGTACATATTTAATGTAATACAACACTATATTGTGGCAGAGATTGGCTGTTTAAAACATACATAAGGCAGGTGAAACGTGACTATTTTACTCGTCTGTTTGAAAAATGAGAAAGTGCAGAGTGGCATAACTTCTGAAATACATAAATAAGCATTAGACTCATGGAGAAGACAGGTACACTGTTGGACTAGTAATAACAGATTAAAGGTCAGTGGTTAAATCTGAAACTATTTGCAGCCTTGTTCCTTTGATCTTGTTCCTCAAGACTCTGCTCTATTAGTAACAAGTGAAGTAAAAAACAAGAGGCATGAGGGTCTGCTGAATTCTACTGTACCTGTCTTAATTTAACAGCAGCATTTCCTATATATTCTGTCCCCTGATCATCTAATGCCATAAATACGCATGCAAGGGGCAGCTCCAGGTTTTCCCTGCTGGGTCAGGTCCTGTGCAATTCCAGATTCCACAGGTGCAAAGAGGAAGAAAATGTGACTCACTGGCTTAGCTCTGAAGCAGAGCCAATGCAGCAACCAATGTGTTATCAATTATATGTTGTCTCACCATGTTTTGCCAAGTCCTCCCATATGACATTTTGTTAATTTGCAGCCTCTTTAGTGAAGAATAGGACACTTCACTGGGTTATGATGGTATAGGAAGATTATGAACATCTATTGTTATTTAGATATATACAAAACAATTAATACAGAGAGATTTCTGGATGGAAATATTCAGCATCTTTTAGCTTCCAGAAGTTAACAGATGTGTAGGAAAGGGAACCAGGGCGAATGAGATTCTCCAGTTCATCCTTTCTCATAATACAAGGAGAAGGAGGCCTCCAACAAAGCACATGGGTAATACATTGTAAGTCAGGTAAAAGGGAACTTTTTTGTATATTGCCTGATTAAATTCATGGCCACAAACTATTATGAATCCTACTACTCATGGGTTAGTAGAAGGTTGAAGTACACCTATGCATTATGTTAACATGTATTTACTTTCATTTAGTAAGGGATCTAAACCTCCTGTTCCAGGATCTAAACCGTACATGAAACAGAATCCACCATGAACTGGTTCTTTCATCTGCATCCCAAAGGTTTCCCGAATTATCTGGTACTCATCACTGCTGGACACACAGGACCACCTAACTAGGATCACTGACAATGCCTCCATTACTATGAATTATCTTACCCATGTAAATTTGTGACTGAAAGCCACAGCAGCATCAGCTGACAGTGATCCGGATCCTGTCACCCCAGAGTGTCTTCTTACACATCGCAAGGCACATTGAACTGCATGTGCATAAACGTGCATGTGTGCACATACACGTACATCCATGGGAACTTATTTTCAAACAAGGAACATCTAAGGAGCATGTATTTCCCTCCTCTGCACTTTTCCTAGATAAAAAGGATGCAAACACCACTCCTCACAGAGGACTCGCGTGACTTTAACTTCCCTGTCTGCTCCAGTAGACATTATGAGATTGATTCTCCAAGACTGCCACCAAAATTCCACTCTACTGATTTTTGCAACTTAATTCTTGAGGCATTTTTTTCCTTTTTTTTTTTTTTTTGGCAGCATAATGTGACCTAAATTTATAAAGGAGGGTAATTTGCTATAACACTGCATCTTGAATCTAGAATACATATGTACTTATTTGTTATTAGCACAGATGTAATAGACCAGATTTAGAGACCTGGATTGGGTTTGAACTTGACAGGCTTTGAATGTTCTGTAGCATGAGGGAAAATGGCATCATTTACAAAACCAAAATGTAAAGGGTTTTATGAATAATAAACATATCTAAGACAACAAGGGCTACCCAAAGGCTCACACTATTAAGCACCAAAAGGACACAGTTACTTTTTCAACAACTAAAAATGCTGGAGTGTTCCTTTGTTACTTTTCTTTAAATGACATATCGCACTTCTTCTGTAGAAAAACAGCTGCTGAAGCAACCTAGAGGGCATTTTCAGGCACTGTACTTAAGTTATTACAGCAGTTTTTGCAGACATTCAATATTAGGATTGCATTCTAATTTTAGACAGAGTTAAATTTAAATGGAGTAGGAGGGGTTTTCACGTTACTCTACATGTTCTAACATTGCTTACCCCAACCCAAAAACTGTATAGTGTCTGAATTTTGCAGCAATGATAATTTATTAATAATGATACACTTTAAAAGAATGAAACTAGAGCTCACTAGCAGCAGTGGGAAGATGTCTGCTATCGTGATGGGACCCAAGCTTGGGCCCTAAAAGCATTTACCCACTGGCCATGATCCGAGTGCCATGGGACTCAGTGACACTGTCATACACAACCCTCCTCTACTCTATTTCCATGATACCTCCTCTTAGTTGTATATATGTAGCAAGTATGCTGAGACTCTAAAGCCAAATTGGGACTCTTATGTTAATGCTTATTAGTATTTTAATCCCCTGACTCTCACAAAACCCAAGCATCAAGCTGAAGGAAACTGAAAGAAACAAGGTTAGTAAAGGGCTGACAGGCAACAGACAATACAGATGGAAAGTGGAGGGACTAGGTGAAACAGAGAAAACAAAAGAAAAGAGCTTCTATTAGATGCTACGTGAGACCCAGGCTGGGCCTGATTAAAGCTATGTCTATGTAGGTTACATCTTTCCTTATTTCTCTTACCTTGTTTCTCTTGAAATATGCTCTTCGGCAAGCTGCAAAGCACTTCTCGCTGCAGAAGCATTTCACTTCACTTCCCATACTCAGGGAATAGCGCTTGATTCCAACTTTCTGGCACCAGGCACACATTATTTGTACATTTGACACATCATCTTCTACAACAAAAATATAAGAACAATGTTTACACGAGATGCAAACACCTTCCTCAGACATCTGCACACTTACTCTTAGATACAACCAGCACTGGCTCATCTGATTTCCAACTTCCTCACTGTCTGAGAGCAGAACTGTGCATGCCTGTGATCACCAGCTTCATCCTCAGGCAGCTGGTGACCTGTGCCAGCCAGGCTCAGCAGATTGGCAAAGCTTCTAAGATGGCTGGAAAAGATTATTAGCTTAAAAAATGCTGCATTGCTGAAAAGCTCTGGAAATCTCGACAGCTTTTTAGCATGTTTAAGAGGGCACAACTCTTTATTAAATGAGTAACTAAGAGTAGAGGCTTAATGAGTATTGCTTGCTTTGTTCTTGTTACTCACAGTCTGTTGTAGTAAGCCCCTGAAATGTTCTGCTCAGCAAGCTGGTGATAAAACACACCCAGAAGGTACTGCACCAAGGCAGGTCTCTAACAAGAGCTCTCTTCTAAGCAAGAAGAAACATGAAATACCCCTTTTCCATGTTGTTTCAAAATAATGACTAGCGTACATAATGGGGAGCTTTTGTGTGAATATAGCAGTCACAGAATCACAGACTTGAGCAAGAAGGAAGATGCAGCACTATGGTAAAGTCTGCTGGGTTACTTTCCAGTCATTATGTTCATTGGTCAAATTTTAATTCAGGCAGAGTTTCCGAGCCTCTTTTGAGCTCTTCTCTAACGTGTGTTATGAATGTGGCATGTATGCCTTCTGCCATGTAAAAAAACCCCAGGGCTTATTACTAAACTGCTAGTGATATCCTTCTGTGGTCATCATTTCCACCCCAGCTTCACAGATGGGGGCAGTGAATAGTTAAGCTTCCTAAACAGATCAAGACAGTAAGTTAGCAGGAATCTTTCTGACTTAAAACTCAGAATTCTTCAGTTCTTATGTCCAGTCTATGATACAGCATGACCTTTCAGTTACAGACAGCAGCCATTGTTTAACTTCTGGAAAAAAAAAAAAATAAAAAAATCCCCGAAGACTAATTGTTAAAGCAGTTCCTGGTCCATGAGCTGTGGAGAATTCATAGCTCAGAGAGTCTGTCATGCAGCCATCCCATTTCCCTATAAAGGATTTGTTTTTGAAGCCACGCTGTCATCGTTCTGTAAAATTATTGGCAAACTAATTTTTAGCAGAGTGATTTGGCTGCTTTCCCCGGCTATCATAAGTCAGAACTACGTGCTGCATTTTATTCACCTTAACGGAATAAATATTGCCAGTTTAATAACTTTTTTCCTTCCACAAATTGTGTTATGATTTATAGCTACAAATAAAATTGTACAATGTAAAATAATGACCTTTTAGTTTTAATCAGACTGTCTACCTTTAAACCTATATTTAAGGCTAAGTTATAACACAGATTTGTGTTTAATGTATTTTATCACTTGCCCTTTAGAGTGGGATTTGCCAATATTATAAATGCTTTCATATACTGAACATCAAGGGAAATCAGAACAATTTGGCCAAAATTATCACAGCCATCTATAGGGTCAAGAAGCCTGCCCTTGAGCTGGTTGTAATCTCAGCCAGGCACAGAGGAGCACAGGGTGCTGTTATGGTGGTGTTGCACAGTTTCATCACAGCTTTCTCTCCGGACCAGTCTTGGCCAGGATGCTAACTACTCCAGCACAGCCCGAGAGCTCTTCCCCCCATTTTTATCCTGCGCCATATGAAGTACTAAGCTTTTATGAAGGTGCCCTGATTCAGCTACTTGTGCACCACAATAAACCAATTCCTTGTGGACTGAACTTGCCCCTTTGAATGTATCAGGAAAACAGAACGTCCTGTGAACCAAAGGAAACAGATGGCAACCTCTTGTTTCAGATAACAGCAACATATATTCTCTTACTGATAAGTATTTTATCTCTGGAAAATAGAAGATCTACCAGTGATACCTTTCTAATAGCCTTCGTTTCTGGTGAGAGTAACTGTCATAAATGAAAAAAGAAAATTACAGAGCTGAAAGAGAGTTCAGTGGCAAAGTAGGTGCTGGACTAGCTCTTTTTGAAGCAGGTTGGCTTGTCTGGGGCAGTTTTTGAGGAGAAGCACAGAGCTCCACCACTGGGATTCTCAGGGGCTTTCATGTGTGACTTCATAGGGGAAACACCTCAGCTATCATTCAACTCCTGTTCACTGACACACATGAACTGTCTCCCATGGATGATCAGAAAGACCACACAGTTGTCCATTTTCAATTACACAGCACCCCAGCAGCAGCAACAGCTGTTTACATGGAAAAGGCACATTACACACTTCTCTGTGGGAGGTTATGCAGGACAGCAAGGCTCAATCATCCTCATTCTGCCAAAGATTTCCTCTAAGATGGAGAGGAGAGGGAGAGGGAGAGGGAGAGGGAGAGGGAGAGGGAGAGGCACCTACTCTGTCACATTGTTGTCTTCCCATGCCATGACCAGCAAAACATCACCACCACCTCATGGGGAATCTTTTGAAGCAGCACTGCTTCACTTGTGGTCCTTGGATCTGACAGTCAATAGAACAGCAGAAAATGGTCTACAAACTACTACTTCCAGCCACAGTCTGCACTCCTAGGAAGAGACAGCTGATATCCAGGAGGCATCATCAATATTAATCAAAATGTTCATCATTTTGAAAGAAGGAAGGGAGAAAGGGAGGGAAAGAGTCTGCCTAAATGCAAAGAACTTCAATTATTTCTCTCTTCTACACCCTTCCCGCTCCAGTCATCAAAGAGTGGTCACATACAATATAATCCTTTTAATAGTAACAGTAATAATAAAACTTGATGCCCCTTCCATTTAATAGACTTGGGAACACTGCTACAAAAGGATTAGCCAAGTATGGCCACGTAAAGCAGCCAGGAAACAGCAGTACTTCAGAAGGGGGTTCAGAGCATGCACTTCCTGGGATAATACACCAATATGTCATTTTTTAAGTCATCTTTGCTCCCTCAGATATAGGTTTGCCCAAGTGAATTTTTGATGCAGCTCTAACTTCTTGTAATGCATTTCAGCAGGTGAAAACAGAAAACATCCAGTATCACATGACTAATTCCCTACAGACCACCACCAAGAGCCCTGTTGTCATGGTTTAACCCCAGCCAGCAACTAAGCACCATGCAGCTGCTCTATCACTTGCCTCCTCAGCTGGGTAGGGGAGCGAAAATATAACAAAAGGCTCATGGATTGAGATAAGGACAGGGAGAGATCACTCACCAATTACCGTCATGGGCAAAACAGACTCGACTTGGGAAAAATTAATTTATTGCCAATCAAACCAGAGTAGGGTAATGAGAAATAAAACCAAATCTTAAAGCACCTTCCTCCCACCCCTCCCTTCTTCCCATGCTCAACTTCACTCCTGAATTCTCTACCTCCTGCCCCTGAGAGGCACAGGGGGATGGGGAATTGGGTTTGGGGTCAGTTCATCACACATTGTTTCTGCTGCTCCTTCCTCCTCAGGGGGAAGACTTCTCACACTCTTCCCCTGCTCCAGCGTGGGGTCCCTCCCACAGGAGACAGTCCTCCAGAAACTTCTCCCACGTGAGTCCTTCCCACAGGCTGAAGTTCTTCACGAACTGCTCCAGCGTGGGTCCCCCACGGGGTCACAAGTCCTGCCAGAAAACCTGTTCCAGCATAGGCTCCTCTCTCCACAGATCCACAGGTCCTGCAGGAGCCTGCTCCAGCGTGGGCCTCCTATGGGGTCACAGCCTACTTTGGGCATCCACCTGCTCCAGCGTGGGGTCCTCCACAGGCTGCAGGTGGATATCTGCTCCACTGTGGACCTCCATGTGCTGCAGGGGGACAGCCTGCCTCACCATGGTCTTCTCCACAGGCTGCAGGGGAATCTCTGCTCCAGCGCCTGGAGCACGTCCTCCCCCTCCTTCTTCACTGACCTTGGTGTCTGCAGGGCTGTTTCTCTCACATGTTTTCACTCCTTTCTCCAGCTGCAGTTTCTGTGCCACAGCAACTTTTTTTCTCCCTCTTAAATCTGTTCTCCCAGAGGCACTACCACCATCACTGATGGGGTCAGCCTTGGCCAGCGGCAGGTCTGCCTTGGAGCTGGATGGCATTAAATCTGTCGGACATGGGGGAAGCTTCTAGCAGCTTCTCACAGAAGCCACCCCTGTAGGCCCCCTGCTACCAAAACCTTGCCATGTAAACCCAATACGCTTGTGCAACCCAGTGGGAGGAGACTTGCTCTAAAATCAAATCCTTTCTTTCAGCTTCAAGTGAAGCTAAGAACAGCAGAGAAAAGGACGAGATCTTGGTACCTGGGATAGGTACAGAGCCATGCCCTCTGGCTGTGGATGACAGCTAGGGACAATGATAAAAGGTCCAAACCTGATCGTGTGCTTTCCTTCTTGACACTGGTTGCAGTATAGGTCTGAGCAGATGTGAAAATAACTGTCCTGGTTTCAGCTGGAATAGAGTTAATTGTCTTTCTAGTAGCTGGTATAGTGCTGTGTTTTGAGTTCAGTATGAGAAGAATGTTGATAACACACTGATGTTTTCAGTTGTTGCTAAGTATGTTTAGACTAAGTCAAGGATTCTTCAGCTTCTCATGCCCAGCCAGCAAGAAGACTGGAGGGGCACAAGAAGTTCAGAGGGGACACAGCCAGGGCAGCTGACCCAAAGTGGCCAAAGGGATATTCCATACCATGTGATGTCATGCCCAGTATATAAACTGGGGGGAGTGGGGCTGGGAGGGATCCCTGCTCGGGAACTAACTGGGTATCAGTTCGTGAGTGGTGAGCAATTGCATTGTGCATCACCTGTTTTGTATATTCCAATTCTTTTATTATTATTGTCATTTTATTATTGTTGTTATTATTGTCAGTATTAGTTTCTTCCTTTCTGTTCTATTAAACTGTTCTTACCTCAGCCCACAAGTTTTACCTTTTTTCCTGATTGTCTCCTCCATCCCACTGGGTGGGGGGGAGTGAGTGAGCGGCTGCGGGGTGCTTAGTTGCTGGCTGGGGTTAAACCACAACAATAACTAATAGGGATGTTTCATTACAGCTTAGTGACCCAAAAAGAGGACTTAAACATTAACAGAAAAGTAATAGTCCATGTATTTCTACCATTACAATCCACAGCAGTGGGAAGCAATAACTTAAACTCAAAACATTAAGACTGTGTGAAATAAGAAAATCCAAAGTCTCATGATTTAGCTGCTGTCTTTTGCTAGACACAGACTCGAATAATCTGAAACCAGAAATTCATACCTTCCGTGCAAGATAAAATTCCTCTCACTTTTTCACAGACCTTTGTTTCGTAAGGCCAAATTCTTTAAAAACCACTTTACCAGACTCTTGCACTTCTTTAAGGAAAACGTATCAAATCCCTGTCCCTAGGGTGCTCAGCAAGAAGAATCTGCTGCGACAAGAACACAGGGAAGCGGGGAATTTCAAATCCAGTAGTTTGAGACTATTTATCTGTCTTGAATCTTTATTCTAATTTCTTTCTGACTAGGTCTGCACTAAGAAAGCTTCTCCACAGTAATTACATGGATATACTACATCAGCAATGTGCTCCTTTGCTTACAAACTTTTGCTGGTAGTCTAGCTTAGCATATCCACTTGAGTAACATGAGCTCATCCTGACAGCATGCCTATGTCCATCATGTGAGCTCTCACTGGAGCAGCTCTTCTGATGAAGATCATTCACCATCGCTTTCAGGACTCACGTAGCTAGGCTGACGCATTTGCAAAGTACAAAAATAATATTTGCAAGTACTGGTACAGATCATTTTGAAATGAAAGAAAATTATTTTTTTTCTCCATCTGGGCTTGCAACTTTATGACCTGCTCTTGCAATGTGCTTAGCATGTTCTCAGGTCTGTCATGCTTATGACAGGTAGTGTGGATACTTATATAAGTGAGTCAAAGAAGAGTCGGCACAGAGGACAACTGAATAGTAACAGGAGAGTTTTCAGCAGAACATCCGTACTGCTGTCTTCTATAATTACACCAGGTAATAGAAAGACATATTCCTTCCACATACAATATAAGATCTGAATTTCCAGCCTCTGCTTTTCTGAGTTCTCAGCTCTTCATAGGGAGAGCTATTGTGGGAGTCTCAATACTGTGTTTTTCTGCCCCTGGGTTGTGTCATTACAGGTGGAAGAAGTACTCCCTGCACCCACTGCACAGATACTGTTCAGATACATCTCCTTGTGGTTTTTAGCCTGTGTATTTTTCATAATGAACAATGCAATAAACACAGAGTGTTTGCAGTGTTAAATCATGTTCCCAAAGGGAGTAGTTTGTATAACAAGATAAAATTATCACATTATAATAACTAAATATGCATCAGTCTAAAGCATGCTTCAATTAATCATCAAAAGTTTGCACCGCCTCTTTAGGTCTTAATTAAGCAGAATGTTTGGTTGTTTTTTTCCTTTCAAACCAGTGTGAAGAAGCTACAGAAAATTGTTCCTCTTAAACCCAATGAGCAGCAGTTTACACTAATCGATCTTATATGGAGCCATAATTTGGAGACGTGGGGGGAAGAGAAGGAAGGCAATGAGTACAATAGAATAAATCCTTTATGTACAGCTCTGTCCCTTTATCTAAGCAAACCAGCATGGCCTACAGTGTTTAGCAGGATGATCCCAAAATCCCTACAATTCTGGACTTAAATCCTGATCAGTTTACTAACTTTTAGGCTGCAACATTCTACTAATACCATTTTGAACTAACTGATAAGTATTTTCAATTTTAACTCGTTTCAAGAATTTGGGTGAAACTAAATGCAGCTACAGCTCTAATCCTGCACATTATGATGATCCATGGGCAGGATGGATCCTCCAGAACTTTACTTCCCACATTTCCTTGCAAGAAATTCAGTGGGAGATACTCAAGTCTTCTGGCAAGAAGAAAATACCACTCTTGAAGGTGCCCAACTGCAGTACTGAAGAAGTGCTGTTGTGCAGAAGGAAGACCAGGAGGGCACAGGGTTTGGGACTGAGATCTCAAAGGATACATCCCCTGGAATGAGTGAGCCTGTGTGAAACCTGTACCTTGGCTGTAGTTGTACCTGTGATCTGATACAGAAAATACTTTGGCACCCCATCACTCCTTGGTGTCTCCCCACCACCCATCTCTTCCTGGCATGAGTTTCCTTCCACCACAGCTATCAGAAGCCATGTCTGCTTCCCCACTACTGCTTTCTTCTGTTTTCCTCTCTTTTTCTCTTTGCTGCATCCCATCCCCTTACACAGGCAGTTTGGATCCCAGGGTTTTTTGGGGGGAACTAGAATAGCACTTTTACCCCATGATGGGAACTGCACTCAATCCACTGGCATACCTCTAAATATTTTAGCTGCTTTCACTACTACTTTTCAATGGAAAGCTGCAAAACTTCATTTTTTAAAGACATTAGATCTTAACTTGACTCTAGCATCTGCAGCATTAACAGTAAGGGCTCACTGTTTCCACTGGGACCTACCAGGATTTCAGAATGGTTAATTCTGAGTAACCCACCTGCCACTCCTGAAACCCCAGCTCGCCATTGAAGAAAACCAAGTAGCATGTATTCAGATTTTTCACCCCAAAGAAGTTCCTGAGGCTGATGATCCCGAGCAACGCAGAAGCACCATTACAGTCATTTGTCTTACATCCGAGATGCTTTATCTGATTAATCTCAAACTAAAAAATGAACAAGCAAAACTCCTGAGACATTGCTGCAGATTCCCTTGTGATAGCACTTATTAAGTGCTGGTCCTCTAAATAGGTGGGGGGTGTGACAAACTTAAGGTACAAAAAGTACATTGGAAAAAGTAATTACAAGAGGAAGATAAAAAAATAGGGCTGACAATAGAAAGCTTGCTGCAACCATCGCTATGGAAATACCTCAGGGGCTCTACAATGTGTTTCCTTTTAAGGACCAGTCTCTTGACGTTCACTACTCTGCCAATAAAGCAAAGTGTCCCAGCTCCTTTTAAAAAATCATTTTGGGGAACCACGGCTTGTCTACGTTTTCTATGCATGAGTTGAGTACGTTCTCATGCATAGTTCAGTAAGGACTGAATGCACAACACAAATAAAAGCTGGCATTTAGGCAGGTTTTAAACATGCAAACAAAAAAGCACCTATTTTAGCTAATAGGGGGGGAACTCCCTGTGTATTTTGAATATATGCTATTAAAGCACATACATGGACTTTGTGATTTTCTTTTCAGCACAAAGGAAACACTTGGCCCTCCACAGAGAGCAAAAGACATCAACAGCAGGCTAGATGGGGCAGGCATCCTGGCAACCATTGGCATTTTAAAACCCAGGCAGTGTAAATTAGATGATGTTTCAAACTGAAAACAAGAGAAAGAATTTGAAGAGTAGTGACTATAGGATTTGTTGCGGTGGTCTTTATTAGAGAGCTAAACCTGCAGTTAGAGAATTGTAATGCTGTTCAGCAACTGGAATAAGATTCAGGAAATACTGAAGCAGGATCCAGAGTGTAGTAAAATCAAAGTCTCCTCAATATATAGACTTAATTAGATCTGATAATACGGTCTTTATTTAAGGAAAACTGCCACTGGGTTCTGTCTGGAATCAGACTTCTTGGTAATGCATAGAAACAATTCCTTGGTGAATTTAGACAGATGATCTTGGAATTTATTTTTACTGCCCTGCGAACTACCATTTAAAGCATCTTTTATGCTTCCAGATTCCTCCAATACAATTTAAATATTGAGAGAGGTTACAGCGGGCAGTTCCAGAGTGTTCATAGGGCAGGGACTCTGCTTAATCCCACGTGTTGCACCAAGTTACTCATGTGCACTTACGTTCACAAAAAAAATCCCATAAACTTTTATTCTGAAGTTATGTTAAGCTATAACACAGAAAATCACTTGTTCCTTTCTATAAAATACCTAATTACTTGCTTTAGTATTTGAATATATTTCCTTGCCAACTTAGCTCACAGGCCTATTTTACAAGGTAGCACTGGAAATGCTTGTGCTCCTCCTTTAGGACCTTTTGCCTCACCAGATATAGTTCCTCCAGCCCATTCCTCCTTCACTTTCATGTGTTTCTGATAACTTTTGGTACAACCCCAATCACTATCATTTGGAAACCACTGAATCAAACGTTATGTAGAGACACTGATCTGCAGGCTGGAGGATTTAAGTCCCCTTTCCTTTCCCAAATGTACTTCTTATCTTGTGAAAACCCTAGGAGGGAGCATTGTTTTTCCCTTGTACTTCGTTTCCCTGTGGAAAGCTCAGTCAACTGCACAATATCATCCTCTCTGCAGCCCTTTCCACAGTGTTCCTTGACAGTGACCTCCCCTCACAGCACAGCATGGCAGGGAGCTGGGTTTTGTTCAGGATGCTTAGAACAGCAGGCATGCTCTGTGCATCTCTTGTACACAGAAGGAGGCAGGAAAGGGAAGGGTTTTGCCGACACCCGTGCTCAAAGGCTAGACCAACCTGCAGTTGTACCTCCCCTACTGAGGCACTGCCATGGAGATCACAAGAGAAAGTAAACCAAAGAGCACTGTTAAAAAAAATGGGGAAACTGAGACACCATAGCCTCCAGCAGGTGCCAGGGGAAGGAGGCAGCATGTTCTCACCTGCATTGGAAGAATTTTTTGCATTCTTCTTTGACTAGTCTTGATTTTAGTCCTCCTTCATCCCATGTAACAACAGCCGTCCAAACTTGTCTGAACGGAAGGGCAGAATCACCCTAAGTGCCCTCTCAGATTTACTCTATCACTAAGGGCTGCAGCACAACAGTTAGGATGTTTGCATGCTGCATGCTACGGCCATATACCCTGCACAGCTGTGGTGGGATTTTTATTTCTAGATCGTTCCTGGCTATTGCACTTCTGTTCCTTGCTATTTCTATGTCATTTTTTAATTGGAAAAAATACTTTCTTTACATTGCTGTGTAGAAAATAAGAATCTTCTAGCACCAAGCAGAACTAATCTTAGTATCAGTTTATTGCAATGGGGTGTATTTGAGACTAACCCTGAAGATCACTCAGAATGTGCTGCTGGCACTAAATGTAGCTACCAGCCTGCTGGGCAAGAAAGACAGTTTTCAGACACAAGGAGACTATCACACCAACCCTCCGGAGACTGCACTGACTTCTTATTTGCTTCCAGATGCAGGTCAGATGGCTGATGTTGACTGATAAAGTCCCGTTTGATTTGGGCACTGCCTGAGTGTTGTCTATCTGCCTGGTGGTGTAGATTAGCAGAATGCTCTTGCAAACAGTCTCCAGATCTGAGTAACTGGCATCCTTCTTGTGGAGGCTTCCCATGACTGGATTTAGTATCTGCCACTGACATGCCGTAACCTGAGTCTGTAGACAGTCAGTGCACCATGTAGAGCCCATGCATTTAACTCAGCCTATTTTGGATGTAATTCCGGGGTACAGCAAGGACAGTGTGCCTTTATCAGAGCTGTTTATATTTGTTCAGGTAGCAGTCTAATGCTTTCCAGGATTGTATAAGTAAATTTTTTACCTAATATTTCATCTGACTAAACCAGAAACCTGAACAGCTTGGAGATAAAATTTTAGTCAGACTGCTCAAAATTACTTGGTTTTCAAAAGAAAAAACACTTTTACACTTTACTGTAAAATAAGCATGAGGGGGGGAAAAGGTAATTTTGTTAACTGTTCAAGGATTTAGCCTGTTCATACAAAATATGAATGCAGCTAGGACGCTGTTCGAAGTTTTCCAGCACACTCAAGGAATACCTGATCTGCTGAAATCTTCAGTGACTGCTTCCTAGACATAGCTCAGGATCAGTACTTCCTCCTCCTTCTCAAGCTGGTAGCTGTTTCTGATACCAAGAATCATATTTGCTTCCCTGGAAATCCTGTTTCCCTTGACTTCCTGATTCTGTCTTCCCCCAGTGCTTTTTCTACCTCTGCAATTGTTCCATCAGTGCACATTGCAGCATATCCTTCCTATTTCTCCCTTCAGGCTTCTGTGAGCATTCCCCATCTTCTGTTCTTTCTCTTCTTCCTCTTATCTGTGTAGAATCTTATCTGCAAAAATTATTCAACTAATAATTCATAGTGACTGTTTCTTGGATCTGCTTATCCTCCCCAGACCATTGCTCTCCTGTCCAAATGAATACCTCAGCCTGTCTCTCTGACACTTCTTTAGTGGTGCTGACCCTTCAGTTCAAGATCAATACGGCAAGAATTAAAGTCTTAATAATTTCTCCCCGAGTGCTCACTCCATATTATTTGCTCAATAACAGTGGACTGCAGCATCATCTTTCCTGTCCTTCAGGTTCATGATTTAGATATCATTTTCATCTGTGGGCACTCTCTTTTGAGCTATATTTAAATCTTGTAGATTTTTCTCCTGTACAATATCTACAAGCTTTCCCCATCCATCCACAAAGTCTGGACTCATCTTGATTCTCAGCATCTCGGTCACTACAATGCATCACTACCTGGTTTTCTCTCTGGCCTGTAATGTAACCTTGTCCTATGTGCATCCACTCAAAATGTGCTGCAAAGATCCCTTTCTCTGCCCAGCATTTTAACCTTGAAGCTTTCTCTGGGGACTCTTTCTGCCTCTCCCTCCTGTCCCCTTTCTTCATTTATTAACTCGAACAAATGTAAGCTGCTTCTGTTCTTGTGGCAGGTCAGCCATAGCCTGTCTCTCCCCCATATTGAAAATGTTGACTTTCAGCTTTAGCAATTAATGATGTGAGTCTTTTTCATTTGCCTGCTCAACTCAAAGAAGCACCTTTGTGCTGTTTCCAAATTCGTCCCCTGTGCTTGTGAGGGGCTCCGAGAAAACATCCCCAGAGTTACTCTTGTCTGGCTTTGTATCACTCTGAAGTTTTCTGCTTTGATGTAGTGCCCACAAAATGGTGTCAAAGTGCAGTGCCAAGACCACTGCCTTGCACGCTGGCTCTCCTGGCTCCTTTGTACTCCCTTTTCTACTTGCATTCACCAGTTGTTTCTTGCCAGGCTCTTTGGGGTGATCATGACTAGGGCACCTACGCCCTAAGATAAAACAAAACAATTACTACCGATGCTTATTGCAAATCCCACAAAGGCTGTGGTTCTCCTCCCCCTCTGGTCCTCTCAAACTTTGCTCTCCAAAACAAAGGTGAGATAAATATGCTCATCTGCTCAGAAGTCATGGTAATCTAGCGCTCATTACTGATCATGGGATAAAGTCAGAGGAGGCAGAGATTATGCGTTCATATCCCCTATGCAATTAAAACAACGATATTCATTATTAATTAATAAATTAAAAACCTGAAGTTGGAAAATATTTATGAAAAGCCTTCTCTGCACATTACCCTCAGTGGTACATTTGAACATGGGATCACACGTGGTAGGTGGATGGGCAAAGAACAGAAGGCAGTTGACTTGGCCAAGGTTCCCCTGTGTCCACTTAACTACTGGTGCAGTAATTTGTTTTTCTACTTCATAGTTCCATCTCCTCCTGCTTGTTTGATGTCATAAAAATCCAGCAACTGTGGCAGTTTGCACAATGCATGTTATAGCCTTGTGTTCGTGTACCACAAATTCAGCATTCTGGATTCATTCATGACTCAGATTGGAGGAGAAAATAGCTTGGGATGGCACAAGCCCTTGATTAAAGCTTTAGGGCCAAATCAACAACAGCTGAGGATACAGCCCATATGGCCTGAGATCTTTAGCTGTGTAAAGGCTGCAGGAATGGGCCCAAATAGCTTTGGTAATTAGCAAATATCATATAAAATAGATGAAAAGTCTTTGGCAGGGAATGAATATTGAGTAACATTTGAAAATTATTCATAGCATATTAGTACACTTCTTTAGAGATAAAACTTAATAGCATAAAAATAATTTGGGACAGGCAACTGTAGACTATCGCATGACTGTCAACAGGCAAACACCTTCTTGGACCAACTCGTATTTTACAGTTAACTATAAATGCAGCAAAGGGCAGAGGTGACCATCTAACATCTGGGACCTGACCCTACAAGCTGTTCTGCCTCTGCAGAAGCGTCCTCACACCTGGTAGGGACACTTTAGCCAAGCTGCCTCCCTGTGTGCAGAGAGCTCTCATTCTTGGGTAGGTATTGCAGGTCACCCTGTACCCCTCGGTCACCCAAGAGCACCCAGAACGACACCTAGGGACATCCACGGAAGCAGGACTGAGCCTGCTCCTATCTAAATTCACCAATTACCGCGCCTTGTACAGCAGTAAACAATAACACAGCAATTAATCACCCTGGTGTAGCTGTAAGAGTTACTTACACAGATTATGGTAAGCGGCATGCCGTGTGGAATAAATCATTTTTCATGCAAACTCCGAGAAATGGCATGTTATAAAATCACTCCTGATAAAAATCTAATGAAAATGTAAAACATCCCAGTGCAGTCTCACGGGTAGAGTCAAGATCATATTAAACCCTCAAGAGACAACGGTCAGGGATTTCAATGAGAATCAAGAGACAGTTTTCCCAGGATGAGCTTGTTAACCTGATATAAAGACATTATATTGATTTGATGGCTTTGTCACTTTCGTTGTTTCCTTCATGGAGCCTATTTTTAATTTAATCATCTTCCATTAATTTATTTAAAGTCTTTATTCATCAGAACAAAATCTTTTTTCTTCTAAAAGCAGTTGTTGTTGAAGTGCTGAGAATATAATCCAGCATGCAGTGTCACAAGCAGCACAAGTCTGTTATTGCATCTGCAAAGTTTTTCAAAAATACTAACAAATAGTCACTCTCCTACTCCGTTTTAAAGTTCCCTGTGACTGGTTTGTAAACATTTTGAAATCAGCCCTCTTACTAAGATGTCATGATCTAGAAATCTCAGGTCGTGTCAATGACAGTAACCATTTTTAAATGTTCATTAGGATTTACCTGCTGGTGGCTTTATGAAAGGTGGTGGAATTAATGGGACAATAATAGGTACATTCCCATGATCCTTGGACCCTGCTGGTGAGTCTGAAAGTCCATTTCCTGTGGCAAGCCCTGGGTAGCTTGGGTTTATATTGTACGGTGAAATAACACTGTCCTCAGGTAATTTTGGTTTTGGCAAAGAATTTTCTGTAAAACACAAAGAACACATTGTACAGTATGACAAATATATTTCTTAAATGACCCTACATACTTTCACCAATCTGTTCATTAAATTACTTACCCTAATACAAGAAGAATGCACAAAATCCCCCAGATATTTTCTCTTTCAAAAAATGGATACTTTCCAGTATTCTTCAGAAATGCTCCACTTTTTAAAAATCAATCTCACACCTTTTTTTTTTTTTCCCAAAAAGGTGGGATTATTTTGTCATGCATATCCTTAGTACGCCTGATTTAATCAATAAACCCCTATTCCAGTCCTTTACTTCTACTGTTTGCATGGTGATCACACTCAGTGTACTGTGACTTCACCAATGCAAGAAGCATAAATTGAAAAATAAAAGAATTACTAATTCTCTATCGATAATATGAATAGTAGTAATGGAAAGGATTTAAAGAAAGGAACAGAATGTTGAAAATACAGCAAAGTGTGCATGAAATGATAAAAGTTATTATTCTAATTCTTTAATCCCAAATCACCTCAAGATTCTTATTTGTAGGAATTTCTCTAATGCACCTCAGTTAGCTATGGGGCAGGACTTAATTCTTATTATTCCCTCTCCTCCTATCTCTCAGAAAAAGCAATACACTTTTCTCCCTCCCATAGACTGCATACACCAAAAATTTCTACCTGTCACAGGCATTGAATATCTTTGTTTGGTACATAAAACATATGATTTGTATCACAAGTCCATAAAAAAAAAGTATGTCACAAATTTCATCAGGCATAGACAGGAGCCACAAATCATTCAATAAAAGATCTATCTATTAAGACGTAAATAAATCAGTCACATTGCTACACAGGAACAAGTTTCTTCAAAGGTGGCTTAATGACATTGCATTTTCAATGAAAAATAAACATTGATCACCAATGTCACTATAGAACTAACAAGCTGCAAACATTCAATTTTAACACGATTGGGTTGTTTAACCTTACCTCTAATTTTTGCACCTTTTTTCTAGCCAACTCTCCTTCAGAACTGGTCTCTCTGGTATCAGTAGTCATTGCCACACCCACTGAATACAGTGTTGCTGCTGGGCCCTCAGAAAGAAAACCCCAACAATGCTGGCCACCAACACAGTGAAAAGTGACAATGCAAGGGCATAAAAGCTGCTGCAATTTCCCCTTTTTACCTCACCTTTGAGGAACTCTTGTTGGATAAGTCAAGATGCAGCAATTTCCTACACTTCTCTTCACTCTGATGACAAGTCCCTACCCAACCCCTGCAACTGAGGAGTCAGAAGGCAGCAACTGAATGGCCAAACAAACAGACTGGATCCCATCCTTCACATTTTGAATCACGAAGATCTAGCACTGTCCCAAACCATTTCCATCCCTGGAGAACTTATACAGCATGTGCAGAAGACAGTAGAGCGCAAACATGGATGAGGAACCTTTTGTGAACGTTCATGCTCATTCCTAGACATGTTGTGAATATTCCAGCTCAAAGTCTTTCAGCATTTTAAAAAGTCATAGGCCAAAAAGCCTTAGTTTTGAAAGCAAAAGGGCTCCTAAAAGCCACACTGCTAAGAAAGTGCTCCCTCTTTTTTCCAGTTGTGAGCAGCTTACTGGTACCACAGTGCCCTGGTTCTGGGTAGGACAGAGTTAATTTTCTTCCTAGCGGCTGGTATAGTGCTGTGTTTTAGGTTCAGTATGAGAAGAATGTTGATAACACACTGATGTTTTCAGTTGTTGATAAGTAGTGTTTAGACTAAGTCAAGGATTTTTCAGCTTCTCATGCCCGGCCAGGAAGAAGGCTGGAGGGGCACAAGAAGTTGGGAGGGTACACAGCCAGGGCAGCTGACCCAAAGTGGCCAAAGGGATATTCCATACCATGTGATCTCATGCCCAGTATATAAACTGGGGGGAGTTGGCCTGGGGGATCCCTGCTCGGGAACTAACTGGGAGTGGGTCAGAAGGTGGTGAGCAATTGCACTGTGCATCACTTGTTTTGTATATTCCAATCCCTTTATTATTATTATTGTTGTTGTTGTTGTTGTTGTCATTTTAGTATTGTTGTTACTATCATTATTATTTTCTTCCTTTCTGTTCTATTCAACTGTTCTTATCTCAACCCACGAGTTTTACTTTTTTTTCCCCAATTCTCTCCCCCATCCCACTGCAGGGGGGGAAGTGAGTGAGCAGCTGCGTGGCACTTAGTTGCTGTCTGGGGTTAAACCAGGACACACAGGTACATGACTTTCAACCGACTCACAAAAGGTATTATTTGTGAAGTTATATTAGTAAATGCCTACTAACAGCAATTTTGTTAAGTGATTTTCCTCGTACCCTACTGGCTTCCTCATACTAGAAGGCATTCTCCATTATTTTCATGTAAACCAACCATGAAGCAAGCAGCAGAACACACTTCCCAATCCACGCCAATTCAGACAGGTTGAGATATTAATCCTTCTTTGTATGAACAGAGAAACATGAAGTCTCATTACCTTTGAGAACAGAAATGTGCTGGCGGCTTTCCCCATCTGCTGAGTAGTTCCTGAATTCAATATCTTCTCCATCTTTCAATTCAACCTTATCATAACCATACCAGCCAAGGAGCTCATTCATAGTGTTTTCTGCAAAGTTCTGAAAGAGAAAAATTACCTACTTATTTATGTAATCAATAAGCACTTGGAAGGAAGGGAGGACTGCATAAATCGAACTGTATCTGTGCTACACGAGGAATTGTCAGGTTTGGCCCACCTCCTCAAAGACTAATGTTCGTTTCATAAGTCAAGTGCATAAAGTGTAATGCATTTAAATCTCCGACTGGCACATGTAATTATGACAGAGACTCATACGTCTGTAATTTAAAGAAAATGAAAAGGAGAGTTATTTATGACTTTTGCTCTGGCATTCAATGTCAGAAATATTTTAACATGCATTCGTCACACAAACTTGTCTGTGTTGCCATAAAATATTTAAGACTGCAGCAAGAGAATAACAGAAAACCAGCAGTTAATCAATCTTACTGCGCTACAGTCTTTTCAGCTGTAGCAGGTCACTGACACAATTACAGTTCCTTGAGGTGCCCATGAACCAAATCAAATAAAATCACAGCGAAGACATTTTTCCTCAGAGTTATAAGCCCTTGCATAGTCAAACCACTTAAAAACCCTTCACCATGAAAGCATTTTACCATAATGTTTCATGCAAACATCTCTTATATGTGTTTAAGAAAACCTTTCTCAGTTTTGCCATATTTATTTTCAAACCTATTTCGAAGCAGCCATGTGGTTACATTTTATGTTTGTATGGAAATGCAAAATATGGAACATGACTGTCATAACTCTCAAATTCTATTAAAAACACGTCCTCTAGGTCATGTGGCAAAAATATTTCTGTAGAAAATGCTCATTACTGGGCCAGGAGATTTAGTGGAGTAAGTTAAGAAATCCGCAGGCGGGCAACAAAGCCTTCTGAAACCAGATGGTGCCATGGAGCTCTACAGCTTACGGATTTAGCAAACTACCAAAGGAAACCAGCTAATGAATTATTGCGACGGCAAAGATCAGTTTAAAACGGTATGACAACTATAAAATGAAACGGAAGAGCCACACACAAAGCCTTTCTATTTGGTCTCCACATTTTTTTATTATCACTCCTTTAAAACAAATTCCAAACTTCATTTTCCTGTAAGATCTTGACATCTAAAATAATGCTGCTGATAAGCACCATCTCCTGGGACTCTGGCTACCAGCGAAGGAATAAGGAGAATACGACACCAATTCAAAACAAATGGTATGTGTCAAATCTGCAGGTTACTAGATTTTGTCTAGTAACTGCTGTAGCTTAATTTTTGAGTGGGAGCAAGTCTAATGATAGAACACAGCAATTCTCCAGTCATTTAAATAAATAAATAAAATTAATCAGATAATAATTGCTTCCAAATTCAAAGCTACAGCAGGCACTCTGCCCCAGAACGTCAGAGTGCTACAACTGCTCCTGGCTCATCCATCACACCAGATTGCATAGGTGTTCCTGTCACTCAAGGAGCACTGTAAAGCAGCTATAAGCAATAAACACAAGCAATTTATACTCTTCCAGGAGTATCATTTGCGCAATTGTGCTACAAACACACATTTCAGAAAAAGAAAAACCAAAACAAAAACCCACAGCAGACCCCTGGCTGGAGCATCAATTTCCTTTTGTTTTTCCCCCCTTTCATTTTCACTTGACCTCCTGCTGGAAGTCTCAATTCCATGGCTGTCCTGTGCAGTCCCAACTTGCCAGAAAACACTGCATTGTTCCACCTCTACCTCTAGTGTCAGCATTATAAGTACGACAGCCCGTTACGTCTGAACTACATCACTACTACAGTTTGCAACGAGTATAATGCAGTGTAACGTGGCTAACACCCACACTCATTTCTAAAATATATATTTAAACTCTCCTTTGAATGATGCAGTCTTGTAAGTGTTTTAAATACTAGCAAAAATGGGAAATTTTTCTAAAGTTTGTGTGTGTTTGTTTTTTAGCTTCTTAGAAAATTTCTCTCTCACTGCTGGAAGTCCCAGTGCGCTAACCCTGTCTCTAACCCAGGGGAATCCAACAACAAAGTGACCAGGAGACAGGGAGTGAAACCTCGCCACTGCAGCTCACCCAGAATGACCTGAAGGGGTCCACGGAGGCCCAAAAGCAAGCTCTGCCAGCTTCCTTTGCTTTGCTAAATTTCAACTCTGGAGACGCAGCCCTAGAGACTAATCTAGCAAGGTAGAGACCAATTGACAAAGTCTTCCTGACTTAAACCCCATGCAACCAAATTAACTGAGTAGCTCTAAATTTGCCTCCTGTGGATGCTTTGTGTTTTATTTGCACTGTTGATCAACTCAGACAATGAGTAATTTTTAATTACTTATCAAGGAATATATAAGCAAGGCTGTATGTATGTTTATTTTTTCCTGAAAATTCATACATGTATATGTCTCTTCAGAATCTAGTCAACATGATATCTGAGTTTGTAACGGCACAAAGTTTAAGCACCTTTCAAGTCTCACTTTTACTATCAATGATGAGCAACGCACAAAAATGAACACTTATAATGGCAAAAAATACATTTGATTTTGAAATTACCCATCCTAGAGACTTGACTCTTAAAAAATATAAAAATCACTGAGGTCTTTCCTACTAACTTCAATGAGAGTACAATGAGGTTGCACATTAGCAGTAACAAAAGTAAGCGCCTTTTTAACACTGATTTCTCAACAAGGATGCTTGGATAAACAAACAATTAAGCCATTTTCCTTCATAATTTATCTTACCTATTACAACTGTGCTGATCACTCTTAATACTATTCTCTCTGTGGCTAACAGCCAGGGCTTCATTACACAGCACTTTATACACAGAAAACCGAGAGGATCATCCCATCCTTAGCAAGCTGGTAGTCAAAGCTGAGAAATGTTTTCTTCCACACTAACTCTGTCGCATAGATGGGCATCCACAGGACTATGACATCACCTTCCTTCAGCCTCCTGACTACAACACCCATTTGCAGCGATGCCTAACGTTCTGTCAGTCAAGATGATGGTCACACAGGTCATGTCCTTGCTGAAGCTGCTGCCCTGAAGCTGACCACTATTATTTCACTGTTTCCATGTATTTTCCCTTCTTCCATTTCAATAGTAGGCCCAATCTACATGGATTCAAGATACAGCAACAAGATGGGATTTGTAAAGACCAGTGTGGTGGCAATAGTCAAAACACAAACGATGAGATGAGACGAGACGATTTTTCTCTGTGTGAATGCTGGTGGGGGGTGAGGGGGGGAGAGGCAAAAAAGCCCAGTTCTGGATGAAGTCAGGGAAAAGAAGCAAGCCAATTAATACACAACCTGTACATGTAGAGCAGAATCTCACTGAAAGATGTACAAGCTTGAAAGGCTTAGTGAAAGGAAGGGTGGTGATTTTAACAACAGTGCTTGAGAAAAGCAAGACTGTGGGAGCCGAGGTTGGAGCAGGAGAGCAGAAGAAGCAGTGACGAAGCAGGCTAGACAGGAATGAGCTGAACTGAGAGATGATGGACCTGCCAAAGCCCAGGGAGAAGGAGATGTGAAGACAAGTGTGGATGACCAAATGGAGGATGTGCAAGGAGCTGCAATACCAAGCTTTTGCAGGAACAGGACAGCAGAGGCACCGAGCTAGTCCATGCCTACTTTCAGACTCATTCCCCAAAAGGTTGTGGAAGGTCTGCCAGATGGAGGCTGCCACCCCAACCCCACAGCCCCGCTAGAGGGCTGGGATGATGTGAAAGACCAGCGCACCAGGGAAAACCTTGCCCATCACCAGTAAAATCCCAAGTCAGCAATCATACTGCTAAACTGGGACCCTCGAGCCCAGAGCAAATCCCACTGAACCCAAAGGGAGCCCCGCAGGGGTCTGTGGATTTCATTGTTAAGTTGCAGCACAGAAGCTAACTTCACCCTGCCGGGAAGGCAACGCTCAGTCCCCTGCGGGGAAACCGAGAGACCAAGCCCCGGTGCCGCTCACAGCGTGGGCCAGTGTCAGAGCCGAGGAGCCAAGCACAGAAATCCTGCCCCGCATCCTTCTGTGCTCGCACCGCCACACCACGCTCAGCCTCTCGTGCATGCACCGAGCAGCCAGGCTCCCGAGGCTGCGGTGGAAACAGCAATAACCTCTTCAGCTGCCAGCACACCCAGGCAGTCAGTTAACATCCCACCGGAGCCAAATCTCCTGTGCTCCTCTAGCTGACAGCGCACCACCGCAGCTGCCTAACTGCCAGGGCATTCACGACGGCTGCAGCACAACCAGCTCATCCCTGCCAAAGAAACCGGCCCAAAAACGCTCCAGTGGCCCCAGTCACACAACATCACCAAAGCCCTCCCTTCCTAATAGATGGCAATTCTTTTTCTGCCCCCTGCTAAGTCCCAAACCACTTATCACCACTGCGGGGCAATGTGTAATTTGCATGTTTTAACTGTATGATTTCTCTATTCTTGTACTATACAGGAATATCCTCCCTCCTGGAAGAGCCAGGATAACTGACTGACTATTATGCTCGTTGGTATTTTGACTTGAATTTGCTTCCTATTCACGGGAAAGATGAAGAAAAGTGTGTTGACTTGCCAGACTGTGGTTTCTCTCCTTTGTGAGACTGACTTATATGCTAGGCAGTAAAAATATAATCACATTTATTCCTGCTTTAGGATTCATTTCATCGTAACCGTACACCTACAGCTTGATTTTTTTACATTGCAATGCATCATTTTCCCAAATCTTCGCTAATTAATACATTCTGAAGCTAAGCCACGCTTCTCTTTCCATCTTAGACCTCTTGCCTTCCCTTCTCTCTGAACTTTATTCACAGGGGGCAAGGCCTGGCTTCACCAAGCGAGGCCTGGCAAACACGGAGGCAGGAAACACAGGGGAGAATGAGTCTGTCAGACTCATTTTCTTCTAGGTTTTACTGTGAATGTTTATTTCAGATCTGGGAGGAAGCACAGTGGCTCCATTCCATTTCCTTGCCTGCATAACCCGCTCGGTGCAGAGCCCCACAAATCCACTTTTCACTTTCACTGCACTGAGGAAATAAAAATGTTTCTATAGTCACAATATGAACTCGTTTTTTTTTTTTTTACCGGCCCTCACTTACTTTGCTTATTTGTGTTGTCGCCATATTGAATTTTATGGTTAGTCCTTTATGCTATCAGAAAGCAAAATTTCTTGATGCTTTCACTTCTTTTGTCCTCCCACGTACACGTTTGGTTCTGTAATACCCACTTTGTTTGGGGAAGCACTATTTCTGCGGTGCACAGGCATGCAAGGCTCCCTGTGCAGACAACACAACTCCCTTTTCAGCCATCCCACAAAACTCCTTCCACACAGACTCCGCAAAAAAACCCTCCACCTCGGTCTCCTGAAATAGTACAATTGATAAAGTCTGTCTGCTTTTCCACTTTCCCAAAGACATTTTTTGCTTTTCAGGAGAGAAGGGAGGAGTTTCCTTGGAATCTTCTGAGCGCTCCGAGTGATCTGGCTCGCTCCAGGCGCAGCGCTGCTACGCCTGCTCCACTGCTTTCCTCCTTCTGACAGTAGTACTTTTAAATGCCAAACGGGGAATATTAAAACACTAAACTGAAAGATCTTCTGATGAGTTTACTATTAAACTATAACAGATGGGGCTGTCTTAAGCTCTAGGCATTAGGAACGAAGCCCAATTTTAGATACAAATTAGTTATTGAGAATATTTATAGATGGTAAACTCCTTGGGCACATGGAGCAGCCCTGCGAAATTACAGCGCAAATTAATTGCTCGCCTTTCAACTGACAGATGCAGACACATTGTCCTGTTTGTTCAGGAGAACCTCCAGTGCAATCCAGTACTAGATGTAACTTCATTTCCCAACATTGCGGAGCACCTTGCTGTTCCTCCTGAGCAGCACTGCTGCCTGGCAGCAGGATGGCAAACAGAAATAAGCTGAGGAGGGATGGATGGGGAAGCCATCACCGCGCCTTGACAAGTGCTTTCATCAATTAAATGGTAAAAAATATTTTGGTCTTAAAATAGTACTGGATTCCCTGATTATGGTAGCTTTGGATCTATTGGGTGTTCTGTTATTCACCAGTGAGTGAGAAATGGCACTGAACTGAATTTCAGAATAACTATCTCCTCTTCCTCCAAAGCGTGAGGTGAACAATGCTACCTCTGGAAGAAAAAATGGAAAGTATCATCTGAAGGAAGAAGGGGGACAAAAGAAAAAAATAACTAGAAAAAAGAAAGAGAGGCTGTGAAGGTCATAGCGAAATGAAACAGTTCCTTCTGAATATATTTTTTCATTGAAATGTAATATCAGAAAACTGTGCAGAGTCATGTACTTTTTGCACACAACATTGTATCAAATTAAAATTTGTTATAACTATCATGTACATTAGGTTAGCCATAACAAAAATGTAACTTAATATCTGTCACAAGGAAAGAGCAAGCAACCCGAATATCCATCCAGTCACATTAAAACCGAGCTGTGACACTACTGTTGGAAGACACCAACCCATGCAGTTAGGTTGCATGATCCTTCTTGAGCAAATATCTGACTGTATCAAACAGCAAATCTTGAGGGAAGTCTCCGTGATGAGGTAATTTTATTGCTCATTCATAGTGCCCGGCATTTGCTCTACTTAAAATAGACACTTGTACCAATGGCCTTTTCATTATCTGAAGGGGGAAAAAAAAAAAAAAAAAAAAAAAAAAAAAAAAAAAAAAAAAAAATCACATATACACCAGTCCTTTTTCTTTCTGCTAGCAAAGGGAGGCAATCTGATCCAACGTGGGCTGAAACCTGAGTAGGTCACTGTACACCATGATAAAATTCCCTAATCCCTGAGCCAAATTTCCCTGAGGGGGCCCTCCTACTTCTCCTTCACTTTCCAAGCTGACTTTTCCATTCCCTCTCTTGTCTTTTCCTCCCCTTCATCTCTTTCATTTCCCCTACCTTAAAGCCTTGATATCTGATCTGCTGCTGATACTCGGGTTACAGTTTTTACAGCTTAGGCTGTCTATTGCTGTATACATTCCTTTCTTTCTGCTCTGCCGTGATTACTTACCAGAGCTTATTTTACACTGGTCCAGATGAAAGCAGTTCAGATGAAGGGAAACAGTCAGCCTGCTTGAACATTACAGATACGAACCTACACAAGGGCACATTGTGCTCCCTCTGTCATTTCGTTGCAAACATTTTGCACAATGTAACCAATTTGTTACATTATTGTATTCCTCGGGTTTATGAAGAACGACCAGACACCTTAATTCATCAGTAAAGAGAAAGAGTAAATGATCACCACAGGATTTTAACTTTCTCAACCACTCAAAAATTCAAACCACTTTTTTTTTTTCTCCCCTCTCTCCTTCCACGTCTTGGATGATAGCAGCCAACTGTCCTACTAAAAATGCATAGCATATATAGCATGGTTTACATTGAAAGGTGACCTGCGTTTTGTGAAAGGTTCTGCCATCAGCTATCTCGCTCTCGACCAGAAATCACATCGGTTCAAAATGCCGTTTCCACCCACCTTTAATTTTTAAGTCGGCTGAAATTTTTGAGGTTTCTAACCTTAAGCAGCTACCCACGATTAAAAAAGAGAAACTCTCTACATGAAGGTTAACGCCAGTGCTTAATACCAAAGCATTAGTTTAAAATTGTGTAATTTTTCTCCTTCACACAATGTTGTTTTTGTTTCTTCCTCACCCTTTCAGACAAACATCTGTTATACTGTAGAAGAACAACTATCTCCCAAACCGCTGAGTGTGCCTGCAGCCAAAGTAAACAAAACAAACCCAGAGGATCCAGCACAGTCAGCCTTTATATCCAGCCAGGATAACATTTCACATGTTTTGATTAAAATTAGCTAATTTGTAATTCTAGAACCTATGAAACTTAAAAGCTGCAATCCATATAGATCGCATTAGGCGATGCTCTAAGGGGCCAGTGCCCTATACTACAGACCTCTGCAGTCCTCAAAACCATGTGGGATTACAATGAGCAATGACCCTTACTCTTCCGTGCCCGCACAGAGCCCTCTCCGAAAATAGGATGTGTCATATATCTCGCAAAGAGTAATACCGCTCCTCGGGACCTGAAACTAGTACGGTTTGTTTCCAAAACGATGCACCGACACGTTATTTTGTTCCTTCCCCTAATACTACTCTCGTCCACATTTCCAGTTGATGTGCACGCAGAACTGTGTACATGCTCACTACGCAGGCAGCAGGAGCGAGAACGCCTGCCTTAGGCAGGAAAGGGCACCTAACCGAAATTAGTGGTGCGCAAAAGTGGGGAGAGGGGAGGGGACTGGGCATTCCTGTTTCATTTTACATGGGAAGATCAATGCTCCGGAAAGCAAAGGTGGTTTCACTAGGCATCATGCATATTTACATACTCGCCTATATGGCATACGTACTATGTGAATGTGTGACATTTTCCAGGCGGTCCTCCACTTACAATCAGCCTTTTAATAAATTACATGTTCAAATTAACTGTCAGCAGCTTTATCTCATAACCAGACTATGCTGTTTTAGTCACTTTATCTGCACATTAAACAACAACAACAAGTTCAGCCAAAGTCTCACAATACGTTGTTCCCAACTTTGGGGAATTCGAGACGTAAACCAAACAGACGTGGAACGGACGTGGAAAACAGGCGCAAAAAACTAGGACCGGTCAAGCCCGGAGCAGCGACCTAATGATAAAAGAAGTCCCGAAATAACGTTTTTTGTGCGATCGCAGCCATCCCAACATCTGGAGCGGCCGCCTCAAGCGCTACCTCCAGAGCACAGCTGGACTGGCACGGGCTCCTATCGGGCAGGACACCCCTCCGCACGCCAAATACGCTCCCAGCAAAAGCAGCCCTCGGACAGCCGCCTTCCAGCAACACCTCTGCCGCCGCGACGAACTGCGAAGCGGAGCACGGAAAGCAGAGGAGGAGGCGAGAGGGAGGAGGAGAGAAAAAGGGGTCTCCGCGCTTAAGTGCGAGAAGGATGCGCGGCTCGGATCGTAACATTTCACTTTGACAATTTAATTGCACAGTTGCAGCTGGCTACTGAAAAAGGAGAGAAATACAGTGTTTAAAAGAGGTCCCTTTCTTTCCTAACTTTAGGGCTTCCCAGCTACCTGAGGGGATGGCTATAGAAAGAAAAAACAAGAAAAACAAACAAACAAAAAGGCTCATCACTGGCACCCAAGGAGCTTAAAAGCCCAACGAGGGGGAGTTATTTTTTAAAAAAATAAATAAATCAAAGCTGGTCAATGAACAGGATTTGCAGCCTGTGAATTCGCCTCTGTTTTCAGCCCAGGAGGCGGAGTTGAGACACATTCAGTGCATCC
>VYZV01045369.1:270474-288557 GCA_013401275.1 Pandion haliaetus
CGCGCTCCCCCGGCGACCGTCCCGTTCCCGTCCGGCCCGGTCCGGTCCCGGCCCGTCCCGTCCCCGCCGCGGTCAGACGGGGCTCTCCGCCGCGCCGAGGTTTGGTTACTCCTCTTTTTCCCTTTATCTGCGCCTGGGAGGTGAGGATGAGTGGTTTGGCGGGACGCGCTTCGGCGACGAGGGGCCGGATTACGGTACGCGCTGTGGGGGACGCATTGATTATTCCCGGGTTGTGCTTTCCCGCTCCCCGGCAGTCCCTAATTACCCGACACAATACGGTGCGGTACGGTACGGTACGGGGGTGCCCATTGTTCCGTTAGTCAAAATTGTAATTGTACGGGGTTTCTCACTATGACTGCGGTACACCTTAAAATCCTAATTTTTTTTTTTTTCCTAAAAAGAAAAAAAAACCCCACAGTTGAAAGATAAATTGCGTTCCATGTGGGTATGAGTAGGCTCCCCATAAAAATCTCTGTTTAGCCTGTCAAAGATAAGTTCGTTTTGCGTGCAACAATGTCTAATTTACATTCTCTGTTGCGGAAGCTTAAATCACTGACATTTTTCTGTATGAAAAGTTGAGCAGAACTCCTTTGCTCGTTCTGTGACTAAATCGAGCCTTGCTTGCCTGTTTCAGATGGCAGAGTGATTAGAGACATGGAGCACACTGAAAATAGGAAGAAACTGGGATTTTGCATAGTCTTAGCTGTGAGAGCAGCGAGCATCAAAAAGCGAGATAGCAACCAGACCTCCGTCTGTAAAATCCTAGAGCCCATCCGCAGCGGTAAGGTCATGGCCGTTGTGAAGCGAAGGTGCTGCCACTCGCCTCGCTGCCTGAAAGAATCGTGCAGATGTTGGAAAAAAACAGATCTGATTGTTTCTTTTCACAGAGCGGCAGGACCTTGCGGAGACCCTCGAGAAGATTCTGCCGGCAGTGAGGAGCTGCAGGAGTCAGCCGCAGAGAGGGCCATGCCATGGGCTCAGTCGGTTCTGCGCACCCCAGGAACACAAGGTCTGGCCTCAGACTCACCAGCAGCAAGCGTGAGAAGAAACTGCGATTTATTTGTTTCTTGTTTGTAATACTTTAAAATACAGTGAGTTCTGAAACTTGGGGAAACTAACTTGTGACTCCACAGGTAACCTCCAAAGGATGGTGCTTGATAAGGAGGTTTCCCTCCTTCTGCACTCCCACCACCACCGTTGACCTCAACTCTATGTTTTGTTCACCATATTCTATCACAAACAAATCGGTACAGTTGAGCTCTCCTCAAGTATGGGAGATATTTCCAGAATCTCAAGGTATTCTCTCACACAGTAGGGATAAGACAGGCAACACAAGGGGAAGGCTACACAATCTCATGTAGCCTCAGAGCTCTTTGAAACCTTTAGCTGGAAAAAGCAAGCCAACCTCAGACAACCGTTCTGCTTTGAATCGCCACTACCTTGCTGATAGATGAAGCCATTCTAATGAAAAAGGCAAAATTAATTCTTGTATTAGGCACGTAACACTAGTTTCTCTGTCGAGCTGATAGCAGAGTTTTAGTGAAAACCCTAGAACTTCTGCTGAACAGAGCAGTGCCTCAAATGGTACTTGTTCAGCGAAACGCAAGAAGGCTACTTCTCAACACTTACTATATATATTGTAATAAAGCACTGTTTCACTGCATAAATTTTACAGACTGAGTTGATAATCTGACAAAAAGCTTAATCCCAACTCCCAACATAACCAGAATTTCCTTTAGTATTGGAAGGGATTTTGGAGAGTGTATCTGCAAGCCCAAATGGTGCGAATTGTCTTCAGCAGGTTACAGCGACTAGACCAAAACGAATGTCTTCAGGACCAATCTGTCATTCCCATTTTCCTGACTAACGGCTGAAGGTTTGGTTGTAAATTGAAGCACTTCCCGCCCCTCTTGCTACCAGTTCTGAATGCTGATCCTCACTTCTTGATCACCAAAACCAGTGGCTTTCAGCTAGAGTTTTTGCCCAGTATTTTTCCAAATATTTTTGAATGGAGATGCAAACTTATGCCTCCTGACAGTAGGCCCACTTTTCCCAGTTACTTCTGGTAAGCTCCTTAAAAACAGCCCCCAGTACCTCGTCAACCACCAGATGAAAGCCATGGTCTTAGAGCATATCCTGTTTTTCTCAGCTTCTAGTACAGGCTTGGGATGGATACAAAAGTTCTACCTCTCTGTGTCCTAATAATAGTATCTCTTCATCTGACAGCAGATTATTTCTGCAACTGTCACGATTCCTACTTTTCTAGAGCTGTTATTACCTTTATATATTGCATATTATTATACTAGATGTTCTTGGGAAGTTGTTCTTCTAGTGATAGCATATGGAGGACCATCAACTGTCAACACAGAAGTTCATGCATTTAGAGTGTTCAGACGTTATCTGACACACATCGTAGGTACCGAAATAAGTTTTGGAAACCGTCTAATTATTCCACTTGTTACTGGGGAGGGAATGACTAAGAAAAAGGAACACTTTCAGGTTTTAATGGTAGCTTGTGAAGTCGTAAGGGGAGAGAGAATATCCGAATCTATGGAAGCCATAAGTTTGTCAGTCATACAATGGCATTGATCTGAACGTCTCCAAAAAGTTATGAGAAAATAAATCTGGTATTTACATTACGGAGACCCTAACATTAAATACATTTACTGAACTGTGACAGCACATATTTCTTGCATGAAAACCTGTATCTTTGGTAAAGAAACCTGGTTCAGTAGTGCTTGATATGGATTCTGCAAAATCTTAAACAGGTGAATAAAGGTGGCTGATTGGATCGATAGGGCTGCTCACATTTAGTCTACCAGGGAGCTGTACTGGGGTACAGGTATCAGCCAAAGACAAAATCCTGATCCTGCAGAAATCAGTGAAGGTTTTGGTCCTGAGTTTAATTGGACCAAATTCCTTGTGAAATTTCCAAGCTGATTTTAAATCAGTCTATTATACAGTGTGCATTGGAAAGCAGGAATCCCGTTCTCTTTAAAAAAAAAAAAAACCACAACAAAAAACAGTGTTTTCAAAATACATTTCCATTCTCAGTCAAAGGAAAAATAAGAAATTGAGGGGGAAAAAGCTTTGTACTCCTTATTGTAACTCATCTCGAAAGGGAGTAGGATCTTCAGATGAGCCTTCCCACGATGAGTGCGTGCTCTAACCACCACAGTGCAACAGAGTAAGGTTCTCACTGTCTCGCCTGTTGAAGGGTTTTGGGGTTGCTTTTTTTTTTGCTTCGCTCATTGATTACTGTCAAAGTTGGGGAGAAAAAAGCCACGTGATCTGCCTTTTGGTGGTCGCTAAGTCACCTGCAAGGCTGAGGTTCGGGTCCCTGCTGTACCTGAGTCACGGCAAGAACCTGAGCTTTTCCGTCCATTGCCCGAGCGCGCGTTTTACGCACAAGGCGCTTTGCCAAGCTCCGTGTTTTCGTTCTGTCACGGCTTTGCATTTCCAGCTCTGAATTTGCACTTGGATTTTTTGCAAGCGCAGTAATTTGGACCTCTGAAAAACAAACATGGTTCATAACACAACAGGTGCGAGCGAGTTGCCTAAAATAAATCGCCCCAGGTTTAATTTCTATTCTATTATTCATCTTCCCATTTATAAGTATTTACATGTTTTAAAAGGGCACCTATCCGGCTACGAACCGGAGTTGCTTTTTAGGTAACGGGAAAGCAACGCTTGGCTATAAGTTCTTCGATTTGTCTTTATTAATGCGTAACTCTCTTTAATATTATCAGTGAGCTATTTCTTCTCGTTCTCGCCTGCCGGAGAGGACGAGGCAAACAACCGGGCCTGGTTTCCCAGCCCATAGATCCGCGAGCGGCACGACGGCTTCGAAGCGAAACGTTTCAAAGGGCAACGGCGCGGGGGCAGCCGGCGCTGCGGGGGCTCAGCGCGGTCGCCGGGACGCGTTCCGGAGGCAAAACCGGCGCAACCGGGGCGCTTACGGCAGCGGCTGGGCTGCCCCGGGGGAGGAAGGGGCCGAGGCCCCGTGGGAGGCGGGAGGAAGGGGCCGAAGCCCCGCGGCCCCCGGCCCGGTGGCGGGGCGCGGAGGCGGGAGGGGTGGGGGGGGACACACACACACGTCCCCGCCCGGCGCAGCCCGGGACGGCGGCGGCGGCGGCCGCGGCGAGAGCTCCCCCTCCCGTCCCTCTTCCCTCTCGGCAGGGTGGGAAACGCATGGTGGAACCTCGGATGCCGAAAGGTGTGGAAGCGCAGGCCTGCGTGTGTTAGTGCACGTATAAACACACACGCAGGTACACCCACGCGTGGAGGGAGAAGCAGGCTGCAGGTGGAAAGGGGGCTCTTGGGGTTGTCTCTTCCCAATAACAGCCGCAGACGTCGCAGGCCAAAATAAAGACGCGGCTCTTTAACGGCTTTCTCTTAATATTGCTGGCAATTTACCTTATTGTTCCCCGCTTGCCAAGGTGTTGTCAGCTCCCTGTCAGGTTGCTTAGTAATGCCAGTCACTGTGGCAGACGTAGGTCTACGCAGCCCTTCACAAGCTAACCTGTTCTCGTTTCACGTGTACTTGAGGTGAAGCCGTAATAAATGGCAATTTAAATTCAGGTATTTGGTTTGCTGAAGTGTTTAATTAAACAAAGAAATTCATTATATGTGTTCGTAGAAAAGTACCGTTACATTGATTTTTTTTTTTTTTTTTTTTAACTGGAAACTTTCCTTTGACTTTTTGTACAACACGCTAAGGTGATAGATTATTTATGCTATCAGAAGCAAATAAATGCACTGAATAATTAAAATATCGGCTCCCGATCTTTTTTTTTTCAAGTACAGCCAGCCATTTTCAGACACACGGAAAACACACATGTGAACTTCTCCTTCACTTCAGTTCCACCCAATCCCCACTTCCACTTCAGTGATGTTATTTCGCCCATACCTTTCAGAAGGGATGCATTCAACTCGTTCCTGAGTTTGGACAAATGCCCACAGCATTACTCACACACAGTAGTGTCTGTAGATTCCTTTCTGCTGTGGATACTAATCTCAATCCAGAATTTCCTTAGACGATTAGAGGCTGTTCTGCAAAACGTCAAGAGGTAGCCTCTCCAAAGCAGACATGGTATGGCAGTTGAAATGGGCGTAGTGGCGGCTTTCCAAACATGAAGGTCTGGAAATGTTTGGAGGTACTTTAATATTGATGAACATTTCATTTTTTGTGCTGCTTTAGGGTATCAGCGTCAAATCTGTACAGATTAATGGCAAGATAGTGCCTTAACACTGTTAATGCTTTTTAAAGTTCTGGAAAACAGAGGGAAACTTTATTTAACTTCTTAAATCATTAATTAAAGATTGTTCTTCTTGCCTGAAACTTCACGTGATTTGATAAACAGAAAGAAATGTTAACTCATTTCTCTAGTTCTTTGTTAAATACTTCCGAGTCTTCTGTTAAAATGCCTTTTTGTTTCATTTCTCATGTTCCATACACCAAAGGTAGGCAAGGAGAAGTCTTTCCTTCTTCAGCATCAGAGAACAGTCACACCATTAAAAAACAATCAATATTAAGCCTTTAAAAAAGTATCAGCAATGCATTAGAAACCAAATTAGTAAAATACGGCCCGGACACCAGTATTGACTTCGGGGAAAAATCTTTATCATCTGTCTACTGCTACACCCTATCTAACCACTATGGTTATTCAGTGATGCTGCTGTGACGCTTTCATATTCAATATCATGCCAAAGATCAGGTAGAGGAAAATGAAGGACCTATGGATGAGCAAGAATCTTAGACACATTATACCAGATTTGAACTTGGCTGTGACAAACTATGCATTTGCAACCTCTAGACCTCATTACGGTTAAGGACTGTATCTCAGAATAAAACTTGTGAATCTTTTCAAGTTCATTTGGTTCAAAACAGTGGTCTACTTGCTCTGTCATACAGGTTGGTAAGAGCATATACCAAGCCCTACTTTCTTGAGGGCTTCTTATTTCCTTGTGGCTGACACCCAAAATGCTGACCTCCAAAGGCTACTTTGGTGCCAAAGGTACCTGAGAGACCCTCCTACTCTCTGCGTGTCCAGCCCCTGTTTCTCACATACCTTGAAAGCAGGGAACTGTCAAAGTCAGAAGCAAAACGGATGAGGGGTGGACACTTGCGCTCTCTGCAGCTGTCCTACAGCTGTAAAGCTCCCTCCAAGGTGAACAGAGAATATTTACAGTCAAGGCAAACTCATTTCCTCACCTGTCATTTCTCAACAACAGCCATTTCAAACCCTCCCCATTCTTTTACTTCTCCGTACAGAAGAAGGCCGGAGAGTCTTCTTGTTTTCACTTTAACAGGTAAGTCTCCCAGATGCTACAATGACAGGAGAAGGGGAGCGGTTGTGTGGGATTAGGATACAGCAGAAAGATCTCCCTTCTTTTTAACTTCATTCTTTTTTTTTAATAGACCAGTTGTGCTGATACTTTCCTGAAAGTATTATTAGAGTATTCTACATCAAGTTCTTCCTAAAAGGAAGCCCTCCTCTCTTTGTCTTTCTCTGAAGAATAGAATTTTTTACAGTAAAGATAGTGGTTTATGTATTTTCTCATAATCCTGTATTCCCCCTGTGGGCTTTGTTGCATGACATAGTATGTCAGTATAAGTAACGTCTGTCGAGGGATGGAAAACAATTACAGGTTCTTTTCATTCATAAAAGTCATTCTGGAGTTTCTTCATCCTTAATTTTCTTGTCATGCTTTCAAAACATTACATAATTTTGTCCAGATTACCCCCTGCATTGTATATACAAGATACAGTGGGTTATTCATTTCTTTCCTGGACCCGAAGAAACATGTCAAGGTATCTACAGTGACATATACTAAATGATTTAGACTTGGGTAAAGTTGGGCTTTGACATGTCATTACTTGACAATTACTCTTCCACTGCAATGCTTGCTTTCCTGCCAGCATCTCACCAGAATCCTACATGACATGTGATTCGATCTCTTGATCTTCTCCGTTATATTTGCATGAATTTTACACATCCTAATATTTAATGGCAATGCATTCACATCGCTGTGGCAAAATGTCTGTCAAAAAAATCCCAAACATATCTTGAGAATGCATAACAAATATATTCAGGACTAGGATGTGGCACCTATTTTCAGGTAGGAAAAGATTCTTCATTCAGCAAATCAAACAGCAGCTGATATTGGTAGGGACCTCTGGAGATCATATAGTCCAACCTCCCTGCTCAAAGCAGATCAGGTTGGCTCTGTGTCCAGTCATGTTTTGAATATCTCCAAAGACTCCACAGCATCTTTGGACTACCTATTCCAGTGTTTGATCACCTTCACAGTAAAAAAAAGCTTTTTCTTATGTTTAAATGGAATTTGCTGTATTTCAATTTGTGCCCACGTGCCCCTTGTCCTTTCACAGAGAAGAGCCTGGCTCCATTATCTCTACTTTCCCCCCATTGATGCCCCTTGAGCCTTCTCTCCTCCTGGCTGAACAACCCCACATCTCTCAGCCTCTCCTCATACGTCAGATGTGCCAGTCCCTTCACAGTCTCCAAGACCCTTTACTGTCCTTGTTCCAGTGTGTCCATGTCTCTCTTATATTGGGGTGTCTCACCAGGGCTGAGGAGAGAGGAAGGATCACCTCCCTCAACCTGCTGGCAGTGCTCTTCCTAATGCACCCTAACCTCCTTTTCTGTAAGGGTGCACTGCTGCCTCACATTCAGCTTCTTGAATGCCAGGGTTGTCAGGGCCTTCACTGCAAAGCTGCTTTCTAGCCAGTCCCTCACCTGTATTGCTACACATACTATTCCTCTCTGGGTGCAGGACTTCACATTTCTTTGCTGAACTTCATGAGATTCTTGTCAGCCCATTTCTCCTGCAATTTATTCAGTTTGCTTTGATTTACGATCTTTTAGGTAATTAGTATAACTATTATCTGGAAAGATTTTGTTTCCCTGAACTATGTTGCTTTCCCTAATTAAATCATGCATGTACCATTAATGATAATAACCTATGTCTCTTACCACCATAACCAAAACTAGATTTTGCTCAAAGACAGTCCTGAGAATCCTTCTCTGCACAGGTAGGATTTTTTGCCTTAAAACAGAGTCAATGTATGTATCCATCTCCATCCGAGATGCTTGAAGTCAGGTGTGGTTATCAATTTATTTTCACAACACTACTAGTTAAAGCAGAATTGACATGTCCTCACCACTCTCTTTCAGATCACCAGAGGGTGCTGATGGGAGACAGTCACATACAACTTCCATCCCACCCAGCCAGGCTGGCGAAGGCTTGCCACAAGACTTCAGCTTTCGGTAACTTCTGGGAGTCGAGGGTCAGGAACTCCATGCATATCTCGATTAGCATGCACTGAAATCCTGCCCACATACATATCAACCCCTGCCATGCTGTGGTTTATTCTGAGTATCACTAGAGATCCCCAGGTGCACCACCATTCCTGCAAGCTCAGGCAGCAATTCAATTGGCTTCCAGAGCCAAGGGTCTGTATTATTGCTTCCTCTCACTCCCTGGGACAATGTGAGAAATCGCCTCTTGCATATTGTGTGTTACAGCTAGTGCCTCTTAAGCCCTGGTGTGAGGAGCTGTAGACAGAGGTTTGTTGGCTTTACCTGAACTGCCAACACCAAAACCAGGTCCAAAGCCATCTTCAAAACCTAGCCACCCATATGATTAGTTGGGGTCTTCTTGTCTGTTGTTAACTAATATTACAACTACCAGTTAGTATTACAGCTATATTGCAGATGAGAAATCATCGGGAGAGAGATAAAGTAACAAAACACATGTAGTTGAAGAGCCTCGTGGCCTCGACTAGAACTCAGCTCTTATGTCTTGTAGGACACTCCTGTCACCATTAGAACATGTAATCTAACCTTCTTGGAAAAAATGAAATGTGAGCCTCCCTTTGAAACAGCTTGACTTTGAGCTCACTCATGAAATGCCATCGACCTTTGAAAGAACACTGGGATGACACCATTGACAGATTTTGCCTCAGTTGGCTGCAAATAAAGTTATTTGAAATAACTGCCAAAGCTGTAATTTATCAGACTTTCTCACAGATTCCACAAAGGCAAGGAAATTCGAAGTTGAAAGGCTTTCTCCAGGCAGCACATGCCAGGCATTTGTGCATGAATTGCAGGAGGGGAAATGATATGTTTCTTTTAGAGCTGTTGTTGCCATCATGGAAAGCGAACAAGCATCTGTGCTTCGGAAATCAGTGGAAGGAAGGTGTTCCGTGAAAGGGAGCATGTGGGAAAGCGGCTTAAAATGGTGAGAGTGTATGAAAGTAGCAGGAGTTCTGAATGCCATTGGGGAGAAGAACTGGAACAAGGCTGACACATAGAAAGGTGGTGAGAAAGCAAAAAGAAATGCAAAGAGGAGTACACTGAAGGGGAAAAAAAAAAAAAGATACTTTTGGCTAGAGAATAGGTCTGAGCAAATTCCAAGAGTGAGAGAGGAACAGAGAAAGAGGAAAAATTATAGGGCAGATGGAAAGCGTATTTATTGGATGATTGTGCAGGTGAATGTGTAAGTTAAAGTTTTTGTGTGTTGTACTGGGGAAACAGATATAAAGCTGAAAATCAGATGTCCAGGCAGGACAGCTGATATAGCAATGATCTATACATTTATACTACAGAAAGTCTGTAAGATGACTGTCATCTAGCATTTGCCACTGATCCTGACTAACATTTAGTAATATTTAATTCAAGAGGACTGCTTACCTTAAATCACCATCAGTAAGGGTTGCACCGCTAGTCCTCAGGTTCTTAATTTCACTCCAGGGCCGACGATTTCCTGTGTCACTACACTGTGAAGCTGAATCCAGTATAACAATTTCATACTTGAGTGCCCAGAGCCAGGCAGATGCTCTGCATAAAAGTGTTCTCTTGTGCGCATCGAGTGCCTGCAGCTCCCCCCGGGAAGTGGTGGGTGCTAAGCACCTCCGAAAACCAGGTCACCGTCACTCGGGAGCTCAGAAAGGAACTGAGGTGCCAAAGTTTAAGACTAAACTTACAAGCAAGTGACATCGTTGTGGAAGAGTGTGTCTCTGAAGGACTGCCATGCTTTTGGTCATTTGAATTTTGGTACATAATGGTACATAATAGGCATGTGTTTGTAAATCAGATGCTTGCATAGCTTGTAACACCCTCCAGAGATAATATGAGGATAAAAGAAAGAGGGAATGAGAGAGGAAAAAAGGAAGATGGGGGAATTAATAAAACAGAAAGGGATGGAGATGTTGTTCAAGGCTTCTTTTAGACTAGTTTGGGCATGCCTCATTGGCTCTGAATGCAAACTATTAGTTAAGAGGCTTAAAATAAACATAATGAAACATAGAATCATTTAGGTTGGAAAAGACTTTTAAGATCATCCAGTCCAACCATCAACCATGCCCACTAAACCATGTCCTGAAGTGCCTTGTCTACGTGCTTTTTGAATACCTCCAGGGATGGTGACTCAACCGCTTCCCTGGGCAGCCTGTTCCAATGCCTGACAACCCCTTTCAGTAAAGAAATTTTTCCCAATACCCAATCTAAACTTCCCCTGCTGCAACTTGAGGCCATTTCCTCTCGTCCTATCACTAGTTACTTGATAGAAGAGACCAGCACCCACCTCACTACAACCTCCTTTCAGGTATTTGTAGAGAGTGATAAGGTCTCCCCTCAGACTCCTTTTCTCCAGGCTAAACAACCCCAGTTCCCTCAGCCACTCCTCGTAAGACTTGTGCTCCAGGCCCCTCACCAGCTTCGTTGCCCTTCTCTGGACACGCTCCAGCACCTCCATGTCTTTCCTGGAGTGAGGGGCCCAAAACTGAATACACTACTCAAGGTGCGGCCTCACCAGTGCCGAGTCCAGGGGGACGATCCCTTCCCTGCTCCTGCTGGCCACACTGTTTCTGATACAGGCCAGGATGCCGTTGGCCTTCTTGGCCTCCTGGGCACACTGCTGGCTCATATTCAGCCAGCTGTCAACCAGCAACCCCAGGTCTTTTTTTCTGCCAGGCAGCTTTCCAGCCACTCTTCCCCAATAATGAAGTGCGGTTTCTTCCACATAATGCATAATAAGACTGTGGAACACATGTCCACAGGATGTTCGGGGGAGCAAAAGTCTAAACAGCTTCAAAGAAGAGTTTAGAAGAGCCAGACTTGGAAGTTCTGGAAAATAGATCCATTTTGGTTTATTAAACATGGTAGACTTGATAGAGCATCTGGCACAAGAAGTCTCTAAAGTGCGGTAACGTGGAAGCTGGGCGGACATGCCGCAGTACATACTTCTTCGTACTTGCTTGATTTCTCATTCTCTTCCCTTAAGCATTTCATATTGGCTTTTATCAGAGACAGGATATACTACCTTAGATGCTCCTTTCATCTGACTCAATACTTTTATATTCTATTTTGCATTAGTAACTTATGGTTTCCTTTCTATAGCTTACTTAACTGTGTTGGCCCAGATAAATTGTTCTTCCTCTTGTATGGCAGCAGTAACTATGAATCCTACAACGTTCAAATTTTAATCATTTTAGAGCATGTACTGAAGTGGCAGGCAGACATTTTAATTACAGGGATTAAAAGGAGAAGAGATGCGAGTGAGTCAAGTGCTAGGTAAAAATAAATGCATCGCCCCTTGTACCCTGAGGGTCATCACTCTTTGTCTCCAATGGATTGATATCAGGACAAATTCAAAAGCAGAGGGAATTGTACTGAAAAACACCTATATTGAAGAGAAGGGTTTATCTAGACCAAGGGAAAATATATAGATTAATACAGTATAGTATAGATGAATACCTTTGTTTATCTTGTTTTAATTTTCTCAAAGCCATTTAGTTGGTGCTACTTAAAATACATTATTTTATTCAGACACAGAATTACAAGGACAGATTCAAACGATTTTGTTTAATCTGGGCTTCCTAACTCAAATTTTAAAACTCTTTTCTTTATCATACAGGTTGACGTTCATATATTGAGACTTGGTTCCCAGACAGACACTACTCTCCACCTGGTAGCAAGGGAGCGAGTGGGCACAGAGGGAGAGGAGCCCCTTAGAAAACCATTTCCTTGAGTGCTCTGGGCTTTAAAGATGATCAGTAAACAGCAAGCCAGCACTGAGTCTCTGGTGTGGTGTGCTCGTGCTGTGTGGCACTGCTCAGGGAGTGGGTAGTAGCTTTCTTGGGAACTGGATCTTTCAGGCACTCTTCAAAGGTGACTCATAAATAGAAAAGCACAGAAACCCAGGTGGAGGTAACAAAGGCACTGGTGACTTCGGCAAAGTTTACTTCAGAGGAAATGTGCAGCTAGCCTTGGTGGAGAATACATAACTTCCCGTCTAAGTAAAAAAATAGAGAAAGACAGAAAAAGGTGTACAGATCTTCTCCCCTCAAACCCAGCATTACTAGCAGAAAGAACATTTAGTATTGTATCTATGTTTTGATTATGCATGTGAATAGCAAGCAGCAAAATATAAATAACACTTCATAAATTACTTATATTTAGTCCCTTAGAAATAAACATTTTAACTGAGAAATGCTTTCATTTATTTATATAAATCCATATAAAATGTGTATGTTGTATATGTTTGCCAGTTTCCTACTATACTATGACTTTAATACCTGGGTTGTATCACTACCCAGTAATTGTGGAATGATTTAGATAGAGTTTTTCAATCTATTTTTCACCTAACATTCAAAATCCCATTTTTTTCTGCTGGACCCTCCCAAACTGCATCATCTTCTGTGATTTTAAGGGATGCTGAGATGGAACTCACTGGAAAAAAAATCTATAGAAAATCTATAGATTTGTGGGGCGGGAGTTTAATAGAGGGCATGTGAATAAGCCTTTGTTCAGCATGGCTGTCATTTCGTCTTTGCTGCATTTCACTCTTGCCCAGACCACAAACTCTTTAGGCAAGGGACCATCTCCTTTGTTCTGGTTTTGAAATGTGTCTGGTTGGAGTTTTCCACTTCTGCTAGAGTTCAATTAAATACAAATAATAAATAGTTAATGGGTTGCCAAGCTGCAGGGGTGGGGCTAATCAGCTGAGGCTTCATGGGGTGGTTAATGATGGATTAGGAATGGGGGAACTGATAAAGCTGAATATTTAAAGACTAATATTATACAGGATGATGGATGCTTTGTCAGCTTCAACTGCATATGACCAGAACTAACATTGTGCTTATCTTCCTCCTCCTTCTTCTGTAGATTACTCGGCTCCAAAACACTGCTGTTTTGAGAGTCTCTGTCCAAATTCCCCTGAGTGGAGCACTGCCCATCAGAGGAGACGGCCTAAGAGGCTGTCTTACAACTGAAATTGGTTTCAGAGGTGAAAAAACAGTGACTCTATGAAGGAGGGGTGTTATCAGCTGCACACTCGTCTGCTCCTGTTCCTACTCAGCTTGCTGAAATGGAGGGATTTCAATTGATTTTGTTTTCTTTGCAGTGCTGGCTGGCGAGCCAGTGAGAAGGGAGCTGTGTTCTGCAAGCGTGCGGCACAGGAGGGGCACGTCCCACTGCCTGCGCAGCGCTGCTGAGAGCTACTGGGAGCTTTGGCTTCTCATCTGTGCCATGGACTGATGAGCTACTATATCACTGTGTTTTGTGTGCAGAGTGAAAAGGGTAACATACACCTACTCATACAAAGGCTCCCTATATATCACAGCTATATTTATTTATTTGTTAAATAAAATAAAAATAATTATGCATTTGTTATCATTTATTAACCAGCAACACATTATGTTCTGATATTGGTATCTCAGTAGGTATATTTAGGCTTAAAAATTAATATATTTTAGCGCCAAATTTTGCCCAAGGGATGTGATTCCTACTGAAATCAACTGATGCTAAATGATGCTGGTTTTTCAGCGTCTAACTATAGGATCAATAAGGCCTTCGTCCTTCTCAGTAGTCTGTCAGCTAGTAGGAAGACAGGCAGCCTTGTAGACAAGACACAGACAATGAGGTCAAGAGAAGTGGATTCTTTCCTCAGTTTGCCTTAGGGGTTTTGCAGAGACTTGGACAAATCACACAACCTTTCTGTTAAACCTCCTGACTTCCAAAATGGAAATAATCATAACTGTCTACTTCCTCAGAATGTTATGGAGTAAATCAATTCCCTGTATGAGGAGGGGGTGGGGTGGGGGAACAGCCACCTGGATGCTTTGGGAGGAACACACATACACATATCTCTGTTAGTTTTCATTTTTGTGAACAGCCTAGAGTGCACCTAAGCTTTAACATATTAAAAAATTAAGCAACATCTAGAAGATTAGGTTATATAGGCAGGGTATAGTTAGTATAATACAATTAACATTGCCAGTCTCACTCTCCTATGGAGATCATTTATTTTGGATAAGGTCAGAGTAACTATGAAAGATTGAAAGGTCAAATGTTCCCAATCAAATGAGAGTGCTTTGCAATTGTTTTACTTTAGATGGTAGTCAGGAAAATATTTCCACATTCCATTTGTTAGAAAAGATAGCCAGCACTGGCATTAGTGGTGGCTTTGATGCATTCTCTGGTACATTAGTCCAGAGCATGCTGACGTAAACAGAAGTGTCTCTTCACCTTTCATCTTTGTTCTTCAACTTTGATACTGGCCCCCTGCAGTGGCTTCTTTCTCCTCCTGGGGAGGCTTAACAAAGTCAATTGATAGAGAAGAAAAGAGCTTCATTTTTCTTCTCTGCTTAGGACTCTAAAGAAATAGACACATCTATTGTACAGTCACTGAAGCTCTTGAAATAGTGTGGGTTTTTCTCCTGAAACCTGAGGGGAAATGAGCCAAGAAGGAAAAAAAAAAAAAAAAAAACATGTGGTTTTGTCCACAACTTAAAATAAAATAAGTACATTATAAATTCACTTCTGACATTTTTTGGGAGAGAAAAACTGAGTCTAAATTACAGGCAGCACAAGCAGCATTGCCTATGGTAAGTTGGTCCATCATTACCCATCATAAGACCCTGTTTTTTGATGCCTGTAACTGTCAAATATTAACTAATTTGTAATGATTTTTTCTGCGACTGGTGTGTCAGCCTGAAGCTGATTTTTAAAATACTTCAGCCAGTTTGCAAAATAAGGTTGGCAAAAAATACATTTTGCTTGTGTTAAAAAATATTGTTGGACTGCATGATTGAGAAACTCTCCTACCTCCATGCTCTAAACCTGAAATTTGGTAAAGGATTTGCCGAGGATTTGATGTGTGGGGAATGTCTCAGACTATTTCCATTTAAAAATGTAAATACAGACCTCTGGTGAGAATGGTCTTTCCACATTCTACTGCCTGAAAAGTCCAACAGTAATGGATATCTGCTGTAGGTTTACTGGGGATGGGCAGGACTTTCTGGCAATGGCTCTTCCTAGCAACAGAGGCCTTTGTGGAGGTGAGTGCAAGAACTGAGAAAGGGTTATGCTGTTGCTCTCCATAGTCCCACCCATAAATGTGTACGAAAAGAAGAGTCCATGATTAGGATGCAGGCTGTGCAGACAAAAGGATGATTGGAACTTAATGAGAAAAAGATGAGGAGGCTGTGACAAGAATGAAAGAACAGTAGCCAGTAGGGATGGTGTGTGGAACTCAAGCGAAGTGAGGAGAAAGAAACCATGTACTTGGACCAAGAGTCAAAAATGGACTACTGAAGTAAGACTATTAAATTCTTAAGAGAAGGGAAAGGGATGAAGGCATTGAGCTGAGAGTGAGAGACAGAGGGTCCTTAAGTATTACAGAATAATCTTTTCAAAGAGTCTCTGTGGTCAAAAAAAAGCTGTGAAACTCACTGACAAAACGTATGCTCTATTTCTCCAGCGATTACTGCATTTAAAGAACATCAATCTACTGCTGGTGAATCCTGAGGAAGCTTTAGTGGCAGTGTGCAGCGTTGTGGATATCAAAGGTCTTGCCCTAGTTCTAAACCATTTGGACTTAGGAGAATCATACATGAAGGGGACAGAAGCATTCAGTTTCTTAGACTAACACAAAGAACAGTGATTTTGAAAGGCCAAAGTCTTTTCAATGTTAGGAGATGGTAGGTTCACTGCCCATAGTACCCTAATTCTCCTCAGCTTATATGTATTATTTTAAGCAGACTTTAATTGCATAATCATGTTAGTTTTTCACAGAACACTTACCACATTAAGTGCAAGAATGGATACGACTCAGGAAATGAATCAAGGAACTTGTCACCATTACAGGATGAGGTGCCTTGGTAGCTCCTCTTAAGTGCATGCCTCCAGCAATTTTCATTAACTTAGTTTTTCTGCACAGAAACATGCCATTGCATTCTGTCATTTTTAGACTGTGTTTATGAGCTGAAAATCCCTATTTAGCAACAGTTTGTTCTGTGACACCAGCTAACTAAACTGACTCAATGGCAGCTCCTTCAAAGCAAAGCTTTATTCTCTCAGAGACAGGCAGCGTGGAAAGCAAAGATTTGATACCAGAACCTTAACTCTCCTGTCATCTTTCCAGTTTTTTTGCAGGTTCTCTCCATTCTACTTTTTCCCTCTCTCCAGTTTGGGAGAGGGCCCTTACGAGATGCCACAGGCATGTCCAACCGTTGTTGACTCCACAGTCAAACCCCCTTCCTTAGGACAGTAACTTTTACAGTTTTGGTGCCCATTTTGAGTCTTCTCAGGCATAAGAACAACAAACACCCTGTCATTGTCACTGGAAACAGGTAAGGGCGTTCCTTTTTAGCAGTTTCCCCTTGTAATTTCAATTATTTGTGCCTTCCTGGACTGCAGTTCATCTTTCTTTGTGATGGAATTGTTTTCCATTTGCAACTTCTTTTACAGTATCCTTCAGTGTAACTCTTTTTAGTGGAATAATCCAGACAAAATAAAGTAACCTGTATCTTGTAGTTGTAAAGGTAAGAAACGTAACACCCTCATTTTTTCGTGTGAATGTAGTCAATGGGACTGTTTTCTCATCAGAATTCTGACTGATTTGTTGCAACAAAGCCTGGAAGTTATAGAAGGAATGAACGTAAGTGATTGTAAAGACAGAATAGATCATATTCTTGCTGAAGTATTTGTGGACTTGAGGAAGTCACTCAAATCCAATTTCTGAAGATGGCCAGTGAATTTTCCTCCTCTGGGGTACAGAAAATCCATTCTCTGAATTCACAAAAGCTTTGGGTGCATCTAGCCGCAAAGAGGCGTCAGTGATTGCTGTGCTCAGAATAAATGAAAGACTACATGATATACAGTAGACCACACTGTAGAACTGCAGGACCCATAAGTCTTCAGGTGGGCACTCAAAATGAGTTGTCACTTTTGACGTTAACTGTTTGGTTGAAAGTACCTCTTCAGCTCACAAGGAGGCGGTTCATAAACACCTCAGCTGTGTCACAGCAGAGCATCATAGGACAAACCTACAAGGAAAGGCAGAGCACACAGCAAGACCTACTGGTGCCATGTCCCAAACAACTACGGGAAAAAAAACCAAACAGAATGCCCATACGCTGCAACTACCATAGAATGGTTTGGGTTGGAAGGGACCTTAAAGATCACCTAGTTCCAACCCCCCTGCCATGGGCAGGGACACCTTCCACTAGATGAGGTTGCCCAAAGCCCCATCCAACCTGGCCTTGAACACTTCCACGGATCAGACAATGAAAATAGAAAAATATGAAAATAGCGTATGAAAAAAAATACACAAATAGAAAACACGACTGTGTAGCTAAAGGCCACACGTTGAACACTTTATGTGGGAACCTGAACTCTCTTGCCCGTTGGTCGCTGTATGCAACACTGGAAGCAGGCAGGGCACATCCCTTTCTGTGGGGCATCCCCAACCGGCCAAGGGCCCTGGCCCGGCGCAGGGAGCGCTTCTCCTCCAGCTGGGCCCTCCTCTGCCATGGCCGGGCTGCCCAGGCCAGCCCACACACCGCTCTGGGAGGTGACAAGCACCGAGGGGGGGGAGAGAGGCGGCAGCCCTTTACCCATTGCATGGGCTAGGGGTGAAGAAAAAGGGGAGATGTACCCTGTAGGCATCAGGGCCCCTTCCCCAGGGGCCGACCTCCCTCACCCAGAAGCCCCCAACTCCGACACCGCTAGCCCCCGCCAAACCGCCGCAGCTGTCAGGCGAGGAAGCCTTGTGGG
>VYZV01045369.1:302321-321367 GCA_013401275.1 Pandion haliaetus
TCCCAAATTTACTTTAAAAAAAAAAAAAAAAGTTCTGTTTTTCAGTCACAAAGTAGGTCTCGGTCTGTAACAGGATGTGCTTGTGTAGACCCATCCTGCAAATGCATAGTCCCAATTAAGGCAATTTGAGGGTAATGGTCCGTGCCAACATGCTTTGTGTCTGGTTGTCATCTGAATGATTAGCTAGTAGCAGAAGCACCATAAGTGGTTGATTTGGCAAGACTGCTTTTAATCAAACTTAACAGAAAGTTCAAGTTGTTAAGAGCTAAATGGAATACTTGTTAGGCTAAATACACAAGGCAAAGCTTTGTGAGCACAAGTGGAAAATCTTCTCTTTTGCACATTTGAAAAATGATTGTGCTAGCATATATGATTTAGTGATTATTTTTTTTTCCCCAAGATGCATTGTGTTCATGTTAAATTAGTGTTGAACTTTGAGTATGACAGAGCCACCATGTTTTCATATTATGAAAATTCATATATTTTCATAGGCTAGAAAATAAAGGTTCCTATGATATATCAGCGCAGCCTGTGTGCAGTTTGTTATACAGGGGAAAGTGTTCATCCCAGTAACCTTCCTGACTCTGGTTACCAACTGCTTTTCATTTAATGTGGTTTGTGAAGATGAAGGTATACTGTGTGCATATTTTAAAAGGATTGTAGTGTTGTTAATGCTACATTATGAAGTTCATATTTGGATCATTCTTTTAGAAATAGACTTCTGAATGTGAATCTGTCTGGTATGACATATTTCAGTAATTAAAAATTAATCAACAGGAGAAACATGTCTTCCCCAAACCTGTGTTGCCCTGTGGAGGTGAAGGTGGGCTGAGAGATCAATTCATCATCTATTCTTGATCCCTGTCTGTTAAAGCCAGAAATACCGGGGAGGGTGTATACTCCGTTTTATTGTCCACAGGAAGAATTTGTCACTTTCTGATGATTTGCAAGTTTAGGTAGTATGGGAGTCATTGACAGGCTTTGCAAGAAATCAGATGTCATCTATCAGTGGGAGTGAAAATGTGAAAAGACCGTTTTCAGAAATAGGGCTCAGAAGACTCGAGGAAGCTGGAAGTATGGAGACCTTTAGGGTAATTGTGGGAGAAACCCTTCTTCCAGTATGCATTTACTCAAGGAATGGAAGTCATTAGAGTTTCTAGTATTAGAATTTACAGTATGTTTTGTGTCTTTTGTCCATAATATAACTTCATGAAACTGAAACAAATAGTCTTGCCAGTTGGTAAGTAGGAAATGAACCCATGTAATGACTACGATGTGTTATAGCAACCGAGTTTTAAAATAGTCAAATTCCAAAATAATGTTACAAAAATGACATCAGAGGAAAAAAAGAGTATCATATGTTATGTTATAGCAACAGAGACATAGGCTTGCTTGTTTGTTTGTGAATCACTTGGGATCATATTGCTGCCTGTGGATTTTGGCGGGGGGAGGAGAGCTGGAGTGTATGTCCTAACACATAGTGCATGTTTGAAGGGGTGTGTGGCGTTATATTTTTTGGCCATGCTTGTTCCTGTGACACTTTGAAAGAGCTGAAGTTAGGTTTTCCTGTTTTGAATTTATTTTCAAATAAAATACTAACTGAATATTCACCTTCTCATTTGCTTTTTCTACTTTTAAGACTTTAGGAGCCCTTGAATCTGCTGGGTCTTTTACCAGGGCTTGTCAGAAAATGATTAACAGTTTGCTACTAAAGCTTATGAATGTAACTTTAAGAAGTTTGTGGGTTTTTTTTTTTTTTTTTTTNTGCCAGCCTGCCGTGTGAAGTTTCTGTGCTTCCCAGAGCAGCGGTGAGATTCACAGTGCGTGTGCGTGCACCTTGGGCTCGCACCGGGCTCCGAGCCGGGAGGAGCTGCCTGGGTGGCGAGGCAGGCTTGCTGTCTACATCTTCTTACCCGAGTGCCAGCTAAGACTATGACGATCTATTGTAAGGAATCAGCTTGAGACCACAGTGTATGTCTAATAACTGTGTGAATGAAAGTGGTTGGTAGCATAGCTGTGTGTCAGACTCAAAGTGTGGACCCAGAAATGGGATGGGTTATATCTTGCTCTACTAGCACAGATGTTCTGCTTTGTAAGATTGGCGTATGCGGTTAGCTCCTTTGTTTTCATTTGAGGTCTTTGATTTCTAATTTTGACAGGTCTTATCTTCAGTGCACAGCATTCTTTCAGATAGACCATCTTCCTAATAGTTAATTTATCCCCAAAAACTTTTTCAGATAACTGCTAAGAATTAAACACGCATTGCAACCAGAAGTTGACGTGTCTTCACAAACAGAATTGTTCTCCTCTCTTTCCTCTTGTGTTGTACTTGCCAGGTGACTTACTTGCTAGAAGTATCAAGTCTGGATTAATATATTGTCCCTGGGTGGTACCACTGCTTCAGATTACCTTGGTGTGCATGTAGGTATTAAATATTGAAAGCTGTTTTCATGTTCTCGTGTGGTGAAGCTCTGTGTAAACAAGTCTTACTTACTGAGCAGTTTAGGAAGCATGTACACACCGGTATGCCTTAGGAAATCTCCCATTTAAGCCTTTGTCCTCATTTTTTCTGGGTATGATAAATGGAGTGGTAGACAAGGAACTGTAATATTGAATATTATTGAGAGGAAGAAGCATTGTCCAGAGAATGTGAAGAAAATCTGTTTAAACTCATGAATAACTTAAATGCTTACCAACTACTGTCACTAAACCTCATGAAACATTTTTCAATCTATTTTTCAAAGGAATTTGAAAGCAAAAGTCTCTGATGTTGTATAAAATAGTATCTTTGTGCTTTAAAGATTCGTACCCCGTGTGTTAAATCTGGAGACAAACAAATATAAGCCCTTCTTAAAAATGTAATATTAGAAAAGCAAGAAGATATATTAATACTTTAAATCTACATGGAATAGCTGTCGCCATGCTATAGGAAGTAATGCAAACATTTAAAAACTGTGAATGGTGTTGCTAATTACTGAGAGAGTGCAGTTGTACACTTCACATTTAAAAAACCCAACCAGCCAAGAAACAAATTACTTTGGGAAGTGATGATGTGCAAGTTTTAATTTTTTTCAACCTCCAAACATGTATTGTTAAAGACAGCAGATGCTCAAACCTTATGTATGTTTAACCCTTGCCTTATTATGAGTGATTTGGAGATGTTTTTACACTTCTGTATCAAGAATGGGAAATCCTTTCTTTGCTGAGTGCTGAATAAATCTTTCAGAGCTGGTCTAGCTCTAGACAGTCAGAGAGAGAAAGAGAGCGAGCTAGCTCTCTTTTAGGTCTAAATTCCCTGTTTATGATTTTTATGAATTCACAAACCATTTAATATTTATTTATTTATTTTCACTACTGAGACACAAAAGGCAGAAGCCTGTAGGCTGGTTATGGTGAAAGGAAGTGTAACTGTGGGTAGCCTATTGTGTTTCCATACCTGATGTAATTTTATTTAAAAATGAATTTTTGCATTAGATTACCTCAAAAATGTCATCATTTGTTGATGCAAATAATTTTAAATTCTTCCCTCCCCTGTGAATGATGAATTATTCTTTCATGAGAGATCTAGATTATTTTAATTAATTACTTGGGGGTTTAAATCTTTAAATTTTAAATTAAGTTACAGGTGAGTTAAGCTCTTCCCTGAGGAGCTTTTACTATGTTAGCAGTGGAGAAGGATAATATTTGCTGCATAATTCTCTAATGGGCTCTTGTATGCTGCTCCTTTGAACAAGACTGCTGTTTTGCTTTTGATTTCTGGTCTGTGTCCAGCATTTCAGGGAACAACTTGGACAATTAGAAGATATCACCAGAAACATATTTTCCTGTCAGCTGTGGAAGAGAAAGATTAAGACCTATTCAAGTATATTGCTTTGTGCAGTTGTTGAGTACTGCAGAAATTTAATGGAAAACTAAATGGGGCACTGATAAGAGCATACATGAAATTTTTGTAGACAATGGGCAAAATACAGTGACAGGTTTATTGGTGTTAATTTCATATCCTGACTTCAGTAGGTATTTCCCTTGCTTAAACTATTTCTCATGTATGCATATCACTATATACAATTATAAAAAGGTAACCTTATCATTTGCTTATGGGCTGTGGAGATTGAGCCAATGCTTACTTTCCTCTTCTCAAGTATGATTACTTGTTGAAGATATGATACATTTAGGTCATATTTGGCATGTGTTTAAACTGAGCCTGATTTATGAAAAAGAGGGAATAACAAACCTAAATTGTGTTTTCTCTTGTGTGGCTATTGCAGCCAAGCTGCAATTTATTTTGTAGTGTCTTAAGTTACGATAAAAGATACACTCATAAAATAAAGTAGGGTAAAGAGTTCAGTCATTAAACTTTTTGTTTGTTTGTTTTAAAAGTTAGCTTTCATCATTGTGCCTTTAATTGTGTTAATTACCTCAAAGAATTTTCTTGGAGGCTAGTTGAAGAGCAGAATCAAAGGGGAAGGGAAATTGCCTTAAGCAAAGCCTTTTTAGTGAGAACATTCTTACAGTAACATATGGGAGAGACATCACTAAAACAGTTTTAAAATCTCCCCCTTCTTCATACTTTTTTTTTTTTACTCTTAAAATTTTTGGTTTCCTAATAATCTTCCAGAATACCAGATTTCAATGCCTGCAGCCAATGGTAGAGAGCAAAGTGTTTTTCCTGTAATTGAAATCTTCTCACATATTTTTATTTTTGGTATCTGTTGAGGACAAGATAGTAAGTTAGATGAATTAAGTTGTAGAATTTGGTGTGCTCTCTGGGGTAGTTGTTTTACCTCCTCCCTCAATGTTGAATGGTTAGAGTGCTAGCCTCTCATGTAAGAGGTCCAGACAGTGTTCTTCAGTCTTTTTTTCTGGGCAAATTGTGGTAACTTTATGTGCACAGCACCATTTAGGGATATGGGCTCAGAACCCAGGCAGGAGCATACTGCCCCAGATACTGCCCCAGATACCTCGAGGTCAGAACACATGCATACATTCTCCTTCCCACTCCATTGTGCTGTGGAGATCCCCCTGAGAAAGGGGGGGAAAAAAAAAAAAGCCCTAGCCTGGGGAGCTACGGCTTACCAGGGTGCAAGAGCTGGAATATTAACAGGAAAGTTAATGAAAAATTTAAATGTGGGTAATTGCATTTTCTGATGGTTGGGATTTTTGTGTAGTTGGGTACCCTAGGAAGCAAGTGGTTGGAACTCGCCCATGATGATATACTTCAGTTCTGTTGTGCTTTCTTTTTATTTTTTTTTTAAATTTTTACTATCAGCTATTGCGAAGTCCTCCATGCAAAGACTATTTGCTGTTACTTCAAAAATGCTTAGTTTTTTTCACTACAAACGATATAAGATTGCTTTGGTTATTACAAATTCAGTATAACTGTGAGTTTTTAATATTGGAATGCGTTAACAGTTTGGGATGTCAAATAGCGAAAGCATTATTTACAGGAAATGTTGAAATTCATGATGCCAAGTAAATGGGAACTTTTTATTGGCATCCTGTGATACTAAAAAAAAAGAAAGTCTTTGTTTATTTCATATGTAAAGAAAGTTACATCCAACCTGATTTACTTATTTTTTGCTTCATGCACAAGTGGTCCTAACACATTTCTAGACTGAGGCAGAAAGTAATCTCCAGGTAACAATATTCTGTGCTATTTTAAGGATGTATGCTCTACTGATGATTTTTCAAGTGCAAAATAATGATGACATACCATGCAGAGGTCTTGCTTGCCTGAGGCAAATGGTCCGAATGTACTAGATGCAGACTTCTGTTTGCTGATGAAAGTGTTGAAAAGGAGCTGGGTTTCATTGTTTTGTGGTTGGGGTTTTGGGCGCTTTTTTTTTGTGACAATTACCTCTTTTAATTTGCTATTAATTATACTGCATTCAATTAACAGCTGAAATATTTTACTTAGAATACAAAAAGAAGCGTAAGGGCTTCTGCGAAAGAAGTTTGGAGCTCAATTTTGGCAAAAGTAAGGTTCAGTTGATTGCTTGATGATGGTAAGAAGAATGCTGGGCAGTGTGGACGAAGTGTGCCAAGCCAGGGGCAAGGTAGCTTTTCAAGCAAAGGATAAGGGTCCTGACAGATTTCCTAGCAAGTGGGGAATAGGAGTGTTACCACTGAATTATTAGAGAAACAGCTAATGAGAGAGGAAGGAGTCAAGAAGGCTAAGAAACCTACAGTTTTCGAGAAGGAAAAGTAAGGGGAGTATGTTACGGAAGTCAGATTAAAGAGGAGTCAGGTGAAGTGCATGTGTGCTAAGGGCTGACCGTGGTGAATTTGTTAGAAATATGTATGAAACAATTCCAGTTTGTGTCCAGAACATTCCAGTGGTTTCAAGAGGTTTTTGGCCGTGTAGTGCTTTTAAAAGCTAAGCACTGTGTATGCTCTTTTCATCACTTTAAATTGAAAACAACAGAAAAATGTAGTTCAGTGGATTAGCAGCATCCCTTATGGACAGCAGTTCATGAACTTTATTTGTCTTGCAGTGCATGTCTGTATTGTGCATATGTGGTCTGACAGCCTTTTTTCAGCATCAGTGTATACCTGTCAAGTAAAATTGAAATACTTAGAATTTTTCATACTAATCTTCAGAGAACGTATGATACATAGAGGAATGCAATGTGACTTTTCTTAATTGAAGAGGTATGGGAATAATATGCTAGAAAAACTATAGGGAACGGGAACCTTTACTACTTAAAACTTTGATGTAATACAGAAATGATTGTGGTGTTTGAGTGTGCAAGTGACCAATCATTAGTGTATTGCAAATGTATTTGGGCACAGGAGTAGGAAGTGCTTTCCTATTCTGTTGGGACTTACAAATATTTAGTGTAATAGCTTTCTATTTTGTAGTGAAGTAACTTCAATTTTAGTTCCATGATTTGCTGAGGGATTTAATAGTTCATCTGAATGTTGTATTGACTCTTGTAACAACTCTTGCGATTTGAATCTCTGGAATAGAGGTATTAAAATTCTGCAAAGCTTTTCCTTTGCCAAGGGAAGTTCTCTATAGTGAGCTCTGAAAAGTTTTACTCCTGTTGCCTTAGTCATTGCATTCTTGCTTTTCAGTCTTCTGGTTCAAAAGAGCTCTATAGAGGAAAAAAAATCTGTAGCAAAATGGGAGAGAGCGAGAAAATCCCTCAGAAATGGGAATCTCCTTTTCCTTGAGGACAAATGAATGCTCTACTGAAATTGAGGAATATTGTGGAAAATGAGGTTTGTATTAGACTACTGTGTCAGAAATTATAAACCATACAGTCACTGGAGTTCAGAAATGAATCAAACCAAATCTTTTTTTTTCTTTTCTCAATTTAGTATCAAGAACATGTGTTCTGTATAGGATTAGTACATAAGATAGATTTATTATTGCCATATTATAGTTATTCAAGTTTTAATTGCCTCTTTTGGGGAAGAATATTTTTGAAGATGGAAGGAGAAAAAAAATCTTTGCACCTGCAAGGGGATGGCTGATACTTTTGTGAGCTTCTATATACTTGAGTTTTTAATGATTCAGGGGAAACTTGCAGATCAACAGTTTTATTAACTTAAGTGAAAATCTTCTTTCTGGATATATTGCATAGTTTAGTTCGGAACGCATGTGAGAAATCTTTTTGTTATGCTTGGCTGCTAAGTGATGCAGTAGGATAGTTTTAACAAGTGGCTTAAGGCTTATTGTGTTGAGTGGAAGAAGCAGAATCAGCCAGAGAGGTCTCGGATTGTGGTTTCACAAGCAGCCGAGTTGGTCTGATGGCTGTTGCTTCTGGAATGGAGAGATCACACTCTTTTCTTCCCTGCTCTTGCCTGTGCGGGTCTACCCCTCCCGTGCATTGGCTATGGTGTTGGTCTGGCCTTTCTGTGAACTACTGTAATTTGTTAATCCAGGAAAAGAGAAGAACAGATGTTTTCTTAATTTTGTGTTTGTTTTCTGTTGTGCTGATCTGATTCACTGATGGACGTGATTGAATACTTACTCTCTTTCAATGCATGATATTTAGGTTCCTTAGTGAGGCTGCTTTGTTGTGGAGAAGTTACTGTTTCCCTTCCTGTGTCAGCAGTCTGTGAGGACACTCTTGCCCTGACTTCTGAGGTAGCATCTGAGCTTCTAAACTCTGCAGTACCTCGTGTGGTTCTTCTAGCTCTCTGCATTTCTCCTTTAGCTAAAATGAAAGAAGCTTTAACAGTTATCAGTTTTTCTCCTTGATTCCAAAATATAGATTGATGGCTTGCATATTGTAGTTGTCCTTTGCTGTTGCTGTTACTGCAGATAGGTTTCATGTATTAATGTAGTTCTACAAATAGGCAACAAAGAGTAGTATCAAGCCATGATTTCAGGCATGTGTCTAGATTTTCTCCGTTTACCCCTTCACTTCAGGATCAAGTTAGTAGAGGAGCACAACTGTTGGCATTCCTTGTATGTTTCTGGCAGGAGCGATCCTTCTCTATTTCATGATAATTTCATGTTCATACAGAGCTCAGTGTAGGAAAGGATGTGTTTGTCTTTCACAGGTTGTCTAGCCTTGTGAGGTGAATAGGTGTCAAATATGCCTTGGATATTTAAACAACTAGTTTGTCTCAGCCTTAAAAAAAAAAGATTACAGATTTATGTTCCTCTTAAGGATAACCAAGGTCATGCCCAGTCACCTCAACATGTTTTCTGAAATTTAAGTTGCCTTAGGAACTAAATACATTTCAATGCTATTTTTTAAATACCTTGTCTAAAGAATCTCAGATAAGCTGAGATGAGAATGGCTACCCTCCCAGACAGGGTAAGTGGGATGCTTAAAATCTTCCAGCTGTTTGTCAGATACTTAACTCTGCTCTGAACTGCTGTACCATCTGTCTGGCTAAAAAAGGTGCACTGAGCAAGAAGAAAAGCATCTTTCCAATTCAGATTAGTCTACTGCATCCTGCGAGATAATCAAGTCACAGATGATTACGGGAACAGTGAATTTTAAATTTTATAGGAATAGCTTCATAAAAGACATGAAAGATGAAGTTCGAATGAATTCAGCTTCTGGGTATCTCAAAGGAGTAACATCATACCATCCTAAATTTAAAGTCACATTTTTGTCTGCTACGTGAATTTATTTGTTATTCAACCTTGCATGTAGGTATGGGTTTTGTTTCCTCTGTAAAATGTGCCATTTTATTTAAATTAATGGTGTTAACCATCCATTATTTTATCTATTACAAATGCCTTATATTTGATGAATAAAGATTTTTTTTTTTTCTGAAATTTCTGAAGAGATCTGAAAGGTGCAACAGGAGGACAGGGTAAATTTTCTAGATTTGAAATGATCAAGATGCTTAAAATATGAGTTCTATGGTACAATTCAATGAACAACAAATGAATGAAGTGTAAAAGGCCTCCGACAAGAAAAATATGAGAGAAATTTCTTAGCCCCTAGTGCCATCTGCAGGGTTACCACTGGAACAGGCAGAGAAAGTAGGGGAACAGAAATGTGGCAGTTTGCAGTGTCTGATAAGAAAACAAGAAAGTGTCACTTCGAACAAAACCTGATTAAACACTATTTCTTTGTCACTCTGAGTTTCATAACAATGTATATGTCAATTTGTTTTCAGCTTGTGGGCGGCATTAGGTTTGTTGGGTAGGGAATACACTGTGTCATGAGGTTTCTTCACACGCTTTGTTTTCTGCATCTGCAATAGCAGGTGGCTTAACCAAGCTTTCTTTCTTTAGACTTCTTAAAAGAAATATCCATTATTTAAAATCATACATCCACTATGAGCCATTTTTGGGATGACTGGCCATTTGGCTCTGCTTCCTTTTTGAAAGCTGTCTCCTCAGAGAGGAGTAACGGACCCTAAATATTTTCCTTCTATTCCTTCCATCGGCATTTATGTAAAGGTGCATGTCAGAAATAATGATGTAAGTCTGCAGCTCCCCTATCTATTTTTTTCTGGTATCGGAAAAAATTTCTTTCCTCCCCAGACCTGTAGACAAGCTGAATGTAGACACACGTGCTAGCAGTAGACACATGATGTATACATGAAAGGATATAAATAATAACCAAGAATAATCAAAGCTGGGGTTTTGGGAGAGGGGGAGTATAAACTGAAACCAAGCGAGTACAAAATGGAGATGATAATGGTGATGGTATGTGGAAAATTGTTAAGCCCTGCGAAGTTGCCGTTGGTTAAGAGTACATACCTGCTGTTTGGCATGTGGCTTCAGCAAGACGTCTGGGAGCGTTCCCATCTGCTCTGCAAGAGCTTAGAATTCACAAAGAATGTTTTCTCTTGCCTCTCGCTGACGGGAAACTCTCCCTTGTCAGAAGCTGACCTGACCTCAATTACTTACCTATTCATCACTTTCCTCCAGACTATTGTAACATGATACTCCTGGGCATAAAGCCTGCAGTTCCTCAGAAGCTCCAGCTGGTTTAGGGTCGTCTTGTGTGTCATCTCGGCAGCACTGGCTGCCACAAGTTGAATCTGATCTTCCTTTCTGTGTTGACTTTCTGCGGAACAGCAAGCTAAGGTATTGGTCCTTAATCTTCAGAGTGCTTGCTGATTCGGGTTCAGCAAGTATAACAAGCTGCAAGAAGCTGCAAGGGGAAAGCTGTGGCAGCTTGCTGTGCTTTCTGGCATACTGGAGCCCTTTGACGTGAAAATTGTATGTGGCAGAAGGTTCTCCAGGACTGGTCTCCTGCCAGAGAGGTAGGTCCCTTTGGGACTAAGGACCTCTTCAACCTGCATTGGGTGGTTTTCTGATAGGTGTCTGTTGTACATGGAAAGTTAATCATGTAAATTTTTGGAGTATCTCAGACTTGGGACAAAAATTTCAGTCTGTGTTTACAAGTCTATTGGGTTAATTTTTATGTCAATGTCTGTATCTGAGCTTGTTGCTGTGGACAGCCCTTAATGAGCATAGGGAAATGAGTGCTTCAGAAAGCACTATCTGTGGCATCCTGTGCTATGTTATTAACATAAATTCTCGATGGATGCCTTTTTGAGGAGCTATGCAGGAGAGAGGTGAATGATGCATGCTGATAGTGTTTCAGGTCTACAGACATCACTACTTCAGCTAAAACTGTGTGAATGTCTAAAATTCAGTAGTTGCTTTATTTGAAGGAGTCTTTGGATCAGTGTAGGGAAGTGGATTTGGGAGGGAAAGATTTCAAAGTGTTATCAGAGGTCCATTGAGGACTTTGTTGCTGCAGAAGTGGACATCGGACATAAAATGGTAAGTCAGGTGTACAGGCTGGTCCTGTTCTTTCATGATGTGAAAACCTGAATCAGGAGACTGATTCAGAACCTGAATCCCAGGAGAGCAGATTTTTTTTACCAGATACATGCACTGCCACAGAAGGGACACCAAGATTTGCACAACAGAAGCACGGTTAGTAAAGTGGCTTCAGCACTGAAAGAGTATCTTTACTCATGAGGCTGTTCTGATGATCTTCTGAAAGCAAGAAAGAAGCACTCTAGCAGGACCATGGATAGGAAGAGGCAGAGGCCTTACTTTGTAAGGACTTTCTTTGTTAGTAAGCTTTTGCTTGTTTAAAAAAAGCAAAAAAGCTGTAGTAGAACTATGTGTGCATGTGATTGAAAGACTATGCCTCTCTGGCCTGATTAACCTAGTGTTATGTTTCAGAATTGTAAGAAGTCTGCTATTTCTGAATCAGTTCTTTGCTTGGACCAGACCAAAACTAAAGTTCAGAAGTGAATTATTGCTCCTACAAGCCACCAGAGGAAAGTAAACAAATAGAAAATTTTAGATGTATTGTAAATGCACAGTCTTTGTGAAGATGCACATTAAACAAGTAGACTCCTGGCCTTGAGTTCTCCTAAGAATGCTATGCCTTTTTATTCTGTCCTTTTCTTGATGAAAAATAGAATATGAAAGTGAACTTCTGATGTAGATCAGACATTATCAAAAAGCAAGGGTGTGTAGAAATGATGGTGGTGCTGAATGAACAAATTACGGGAAGGTTGCCACTGGGCAATTACTCATTCTGCACATTTGAAAGGCAAGTGTTTGCTCATATGAGAGCATCTGGAATGAGCTGTTTCCATACAGAAGCATCAGTCCATTTCTTGTGACAGTAGTATTTTAATCTGCAGGATAATGCTGGCTTTCATTGTCGTTTGTGTCCTGTTTGTTGTGATTCTGTCTTGGTTTAGAATATTATTGGTGTTTAGAAAGCGTGCAGGATAAAGAAAAGTCTCAAAACAGCAGGTTGTAGTATGTGACATCAGTTCTGCTTCATTAAAAAAATTGTCCATTCAAATCTTTCAGAAGTCTAGCAGGAATCAGTATTTATTTGCTGTTGCTTATTAAGAGCTAAGGAGGAATCATAAACAGTTTGAGATCAGTAGAGCAGTTTGGGCAGAGCAGAAGTTATTTCATTGTTTAAAGGTTGATGCTAAACGAAGTGTCATGTACTGTTCTTTAGCAGAACATATATGTATATAAGCTCTCTCTCAATAATTGATTTCCAAGGGCCTGTGGAGAAGAGAATAATTCCATTAGGCAAGTTCTTGTAATAAAAACGTATGTACTTTTAGCCCAAGTTCTCCTCTAATTTGAATGATTTTCTTCAAAAAGAATTTGCCTATGAATGCATGTGCACCAAAAAGCAAGGTTAGCATTAGCATGAAAGAGTAAAAGCAGATGCCAAAGTTGATCCTCGATTAGAAGAGCTTTCCTCTCGGTTTTAAGTGACATGATTAGTCCTTCACAATGACACGGTGGGGAAGGTTTTCAGTGCAGCCTGCAAGAATGCAACAATGAGTTCCTGTTCACAATGGGAATGGCGTAGTTAAATCCTCACGCGTTGTGCTGAATGTCTGTCACATCATGTCAGTTATTAAGATACGAACCTACTGGGCAAACCAAAGAGTGAAACTTAAAACACTTCTCAGGATAGTATTTTTACAACTATTGGAAACTTTTGTATTAGCAGGGCACCAAATTTATGTTAAGGTATTTGTGTGAATGTTTTTCTTTCTATGTCCCTTTATATGCAAGAACTTTAGATGGTTGCCGTAGAAGTTATTAGGACCGATAATTAGTTTTGTAAGTTAGCTATACATGTATAGTCATTACTTGTTCTGTGCTGTGCTTGGCTTGCAATGAATAAAGTGACATTTTAAAAAATCCATACAGTAGGGTGCTTTTGTCCTTACAGCTTAAGTAGTCAACATTTTGGTATTTCTATTCAAAAGCAAGAGCACAGAGGAAGATAGAAGATTTTTCTCTTTAACCCTCCTAAGATAATTTGACAAAACCCAATTATTATTCTTCCTTTCATGGCAGTGAAAGAGCCTGCCTGAACTGTGAAGACTTTGGGTTCAGGGTTGTGGTTTCATCTTCTAGCTTCTTTGAGCCTTTTCTTCCCTCTTTGTCTTTTCTTGTTAAAGAAAGAACTAACTAGCTGAGGCGCTTTTGTGTTTTGTTGTTGTTGGTTTTGTTGGGGTTTTTTTGTTGTTATTTTAACTGGAGTCACGGCTGCAGGAATCCTGCTGGTAGTGAAAGTCCTGAAAGTGAATTTGTTTTTCTAGTGTAGGGCCAATCTCCTGACACAAAGCTTTCACTCAGCTAAACAGAGAAGCACCAGTTGATAAAAGTGGAAGATGGCTCAGTGGCCAGGCAGGAGTCAAGAAAAGCCCTGGAGCCAGAGAGAACAGGGAAGTTTCCCTGTATGGATTCCTGGTTAAAATGTAAATTGAGGCACTCCCATTTCCTCTTACTTTCTCTAGAACCCTCCAAGAGACCCTGTACCATAGAGTTTGTGGCCTGATGGGATGGTGTTTTGCTGCATTTTTGAGAAAAGAGATAACTTCCATCAGAATTCAATGCCATTTGGAGAGGAGGAATCAACTCCATTAGGACACCTTTTACTCCATTTCCTTACCTTTTTTTCTTTTCTCTTGCGTTCGTCTTCCCTTCTTTCTGCAGCACCTTCCACTGTTCAACAGTTGCATATTGTTCAAAAGGTTTCTGCAACAGCTTTCCAGAATGAAAAAGTGAAGAGCTCTGACCAGGAGCAGAATTTTCCTGACTGTGGACTACTGTGCTTATCTTGGGAACTCCAAAGACTTGTATGGATCCATATAGATTAAAACACTTATCAAATGGACATTTGGATCTGGTAGAGTTGAAGGATGCTTTTATGGAAAAATTTCTATTCTGTGTAAGTAACTGGATCTTTCCAAGCTGTCATGGAATTAATTTGGGTGCAGGTTGTAGGAATATCTCACTTTAAATGAGATATTGATGTCATTTTTGTATCCTATTTAACAACAAAAGAAAATTAAATCCTACATGAGAAGAGGAGGGCAGATGTTAAACACAGACTTGTGGTGGCCCTTATAGTGAAAATTCTGTAAATTGCCTCCATGGTTTTAATATGTATTTAGCTGCACAATAGTGACTTCAGCAAAACCATGTGCTAAATTTTCAGGATCTGTCCTTTGTATTGCCAGTGGTAGCATACTGTAACTGTACAACATTACCTCAACAGATGTGAACGAGTCGTAAAAACAGAATTGTTTATAAAGGGTGTGCAGTCAGGTTACTGCTCATAAGATGAGCTGTAAACACTGAATCATGTGCATTCACCTAGCCCAGAGCAAATGCAAAATAATGCAATGTAGCTTGACCTTTTCTCATTGCAGGTTAAGCTGAGTCTAATTATCTTGGATTTGCCTCAGGCTAAGAGTGGACAGGAATCACAGCTTGGCTGAGTAGTAACTTTTTAATTCTTAGTAACTTACTTTTGTGTTTACATCCTGTGCTACTAGTGGGGAGGCAAGGAATTAGGGGTGGAACAACGGAGGATAAACCAAAAGTGCTTGCAGTGGTAGTCACCTGCTATAAATCTTAACTGAAGTTCAGGACCAATCTACTGGGTGTTGTGCTATAGAGTCTAACTTGCAGTCCAAACAGCTATAGGACCAATCCCGAAAATAAAAAGGCATCAGTAGCTTCGTATCAGCAGCACTGGTTGTTTTTTGGTTGTTTTTTTTCTCTTTTTTTTTTTTTCTCTCCTTTTTGACATTGTGAGAAAATGAAGCTGAATTGTAAATGTGCAGTGTCAAAACTTACACAAGTGTCTAAAGTGAAGTTCTAAAATTTCAATTTTGTTTAGCTTTGTGGTATTGGGGGAACTACATCTTAAGTATCACATTTCTTTCTTTAAACTTGTGTAATATTAACAGTTATGAAAGTGGTTTCATTTCATAAGCCTGTTTTCTTCACTGACTCCAAATGAGGCCACTGAATTGGGGGTTCAGTGCTCGAGGTTTAAAGTTTAGAACAAATATCCAGTTTTAAGAGATGCTTGTTTTTTCTGTGCCCTATAAATTCATAAATTTCTTACTTTGCTCTGAAAGTACTCTAGATAGGGTTAACAAAGTAAGCTCTTGGTCATGTGCTGAGGTAGCTGTTGTGAAAATGCACTGTCGGAACTTTCCCTTTCAAAATGCCAGTAGGAGCTTTTTTCTTTTTTTGACTGGTAAGTGCTTTCCTTGCTGTGTGTTCTGCAGTGAGATCTTGGTCATTGCAGCTGGAAATACTGGTTGAAAAATTTGTAGCTTATACTATCAGGTCACTTCCAGAAGTTCATGCAAATTTTTGAAGGTCATATTTGTGCCAGTGTAGCTGAAAAACAGGAATTTCACTACCTCATTGCAATTAATGTGTAAGGTCATGAAACTGAGAAATACACAGCTACGTTCTAAATTTGTGAAGTGCCATATAGCTCAGCATGAAATTCTGTTTCACAAGTTATCAAAAAATTCACTATGTAAAGCTTAAAAAGCCACACTTACAAATAACTTAGTTAAGCCAGTGATGGTATGTGCCAGGTATTCTCAATGTGTTTATGCCTTTACTTTGAGTGTGGTTCAAAATCTCCAACACTTCAGTCTAGTTTTTGTAGCTAGGAATAATATACCAAATAAGCAGCCTCCAAATGGGAATGGATTTATGCCGTAGCTTTTCATGTAGCCATAGCAAAATGAGAAGTGTGGTAGGGAAGTCTTGACTTATGAATTGGACTTCAAAACTTGTTAGCAAGTTTGCCATGAATTATTTGAAAAGGCTGTGTATCTCTGGACATATGAGACTTTTCATAACATGATATGGACAATTTAATGCTTTACTTGCCATGCATGCAGCAGCTATAGCATCCCTGGGGAACTGTTGAAAAGATTCAGAAAAACATTCTAACTTTATTTTGAAGAAACAGTAGTCTTTTTTTCTTGTTAAGATTATGGCCAGCATCCATGTTATCTTGTTTCTTGACTTTGCTTTGAAAAAATAGTTTTGGTCTGGAAAATCACCAGTCTTAGCCTGAAGAAAAACGTTTCTGTAAAACTGTAGGGAAAAGGGTGAAGTCTGAATTATGGTACACTTGCAGTTTTGTTGCACTTTTTCCTTCAAAAAACAGCCTTCTGTTTTCATTTGAAAAAGCTTTACTTGAAAGTATTTTCAACACCACTTCACACCTATGTGGGGTCTATAGCTGAAAAAAACCCCAGTATGAGCCCATTCATTGATACTTTCATTAATAATTTTGAGCCAAAATCTGCTTATCCTTTTTGACATCAGGAAAAATTTCTATTGTACTTTGCAATTGACATAGCAATAGACAGTACATCTAGTAATACACAATATTTTGCCATTGACCTAGGAGACAGCCTAGGATCAGCCTATTTATCGACTGCTTAAATGAAAAACTAACCTATTTACAACCCCCACTCCCTACATAAAACTAACACACTAGACCATGAGCACATTTTGTTGGTCGTGGATTTTTGGTGGGTTGTTTAATAGGAACCTACCTAGCAATGGTGCTTTGTCTATGCACAAAAATTGACTGGCACAACTATAGCACAAGAAGCTATTCTGGCATAGGGTGTAGACTGTCTTACAGAATAGAAGTGGCTTTATTCCAGAACAGTTGTGGCCCTTTCTGAGGAGTGCAATTATTTAAAATTGCTTTCTTAAGTCACATTCACCTATGGTTGCTGACATGAGTAGTTTAAAGACCTGTAGCAGTGGTCCTCAAGCAGCATCTTGTGAACAACATCTTGCTTATGTGATTCTTTGTAGCCCTGGGAAAGAAAAAGTCAAAACTGATGCTGCCACTGCTATATTGCCATGGAGAGCAAGTTCCTGTGATAACACTTTGTAGGCCAGCTTGCTGAACGTTTTCCCTGGGTCAGCAAATGTTTTGTATCACTGTTCTCTAGTTGTTGGTGATAAACTTCATTCTTTAGTTTGCTCTGTTTTCTTGTAAGAGAAAACAGTTGTCATCTTTTCCAATTAACGCCTGGTGATGCTCAGGATGTGGTGGTACACCTAACTGAATTTATCCTTTCTGCATGTGTTCCAGTATAAGAAGCCTTGATGAATACTGGAGTCTGTGAGTAGGGTTCAGGCCTCTTGAGGAAGAAAGCAAAGGAAAGCCAGTGAATATCAGCTGTGCCCTCTGGTAATGGATGTTTTGGTCTCCCCCTGAAAGAAATCTATGTGCCCTACTCTTTGAACAGTGCGTAGATCGCCTCATCTCACATGTCACCAGTAGTGTTTAAGGACACCCTTAACTGCTGCCCAGTCTCTAAAATCTTAATTATTTTGCACAGAAATGGGATTGCTGATCACTGACCTGCAGTAGCATGTAACATTAGCCAACATTGTTGGATATTCATAATCCTCAGGTTTAGATGAGGACACATCTCTAGATGCATTCAAAATTATTAAATGGCTATGGAATCATATGAGAGCTCAGTGCCTATAGTGCTTATATCTGTCCATAACTTTGTGAAGGATTATTCAGCTTGCCTGTGGTGGTGTGGCAGGAGTGAGTGACCCAGCACTGTGGTGGCTCTGATCCTCTTTCTCCAGCAGAACCTGGCACGATGACTTAATGACAGTTATTCCCCTGCATTGGGCACTCCAAGGATAGCTTCTGAGCTCCTCCAGAATAATGTGCTTCTTGGAGAGAGATATGTGAAAAGAGAAAGCAAGTATTGTTAGCTGAAGTGTTCTTGCTCTGGATATTCTGGGACTTCAATTCCAGAGGACATGTAGGGAAATTTTGGAGTTTTGTTGTTCCTGGATAATAGCAAAAACCTTTGTTGAAAGATCTACTTTCAACATAATAACTGTCACCTTTCACTAACTTTAATAGCCAAGGGGGCAAACCTGCCTCTAAATCAGTTGAAAGCAAGGTGTATAACTGGAAAAGGAAGGTAAAGCTTTTCTCAGGCTAAGTTTTATGCTAAAATGTAACAGATGCCAGAGACCAAGTGTGCTCAAATTTGGAATCTTCTGTTGATTTCATGTGAGAGGTACAAGAAGTAGTGCTGGACCTCAGTCAGTTATATCCCAGGGTCACTAAAAGAAAAGAATGCAATTTTTGTCTTTCATTCTTCTCCAGTGTGCAATGTTTTTTCCCTTCCCTATGTGCTTGATGGAGTCATTTTGACTGTAAAATTTAATTGGCTTAATGCAGTTTGGCATGACTGCCACCTTTTCTGAGATGAGATAGGAGATTGTCTCTCCAGTGCTGCTTCAGCAGCCAACCTCCTCCTCCATTCCCAGCTTGTGCAGGGCTGGGCTGTTTCTGGAGAAGGAGTTGGTGATTTTTAATCCACCTACGTGTAACTTCTGCCACAAGAAGAGCAGCTTCAATGGGTGCTGTGACCTGTGGCACAGCTGCCAGCCTAGCTTTGTCCTTTCTTTTCGCTTTCCTTTCAGTCCTGTCCCCCCTCCTTGGGCTATAAGAGTAAAGACTTTAGCATGTGTGGCAGTAACTGCTGCAGTGAGGAGGAGCAAGGTTAATAGCAGCATGCTGTAGGCAAAAAAAGGGGAGGTTTAGAGCCAGCACTGCCGCAGGATGCACTGGAGAAAGGTCAGTGAGGGAGTAGCCCAGAGCTCTAGTCCAACCACAGAAGTTGCCAGGATTGTGTTTTATAAGGGCCTCCAAAAAGTCTCTGTAGCCTAGATTAAGAGTTGTTAACCTTAAACTGTATTGTATTCTTTCTTAGGGATTAAGGATGGGGGG
>VYZV01045370.1:8908-49818 GCA_013401275.1 Pandion haliaetus
GGGTTGTTAACGGGTCTGGTAAGTGCGGTGATGGCGCATTGCTCGGCACGGTGCGGCTGCTGCTCGGGCTGGGTCCTGCGTTACGGGGTTGTCCCGACAGGAGACCACGTCGGGCCAGTCGGGGTGTCGTGAGGGGTGTGGGCAGCTAGGGCAGAGCCAGGGAGGGCTTGGGAACTGCAGTGACTTGTGAGAGGCGTTTCAGTACGGGACTGAGAAATGACCAGAGGGGGACCGTTGTCCAGTGTGTCTTAGGTTAAAAAAATTGAACGAAAAATGCTTACCACCGGGGAGAGGTTAGTAAAAATCTGGTTAGCTTGAAGCAGACATTTTTCGTAGAGATGTGAGTAAGCCTTTCTAATTTAAAGCATAATTAAAGCTCAAAAATAAACTACTGAGGGTGGTGTAGTGTCTCCATCATTGGAGCAATTCGGATTAAATGAAAATACCTCAGGAGCGGTGTAGGTGCCGAGGATTTTGTGCGAGTGCAGGGTTTGATCGTCTCATTAAGGTCCTTTCCACTTCTCTCGCTTTGCTTGGTTGCACAAAACCACCGCTTGGGCCGTCCAACTTCCCTGACCTTTTGATCCGTGTCTGCAAATCTTTATGTGGTGACGGGTTCAACTCAAAGCTGTAGGAAAGCTAAAGCAGATGGGGACTTGGGAGCAGCTCCTAAGTGGAAGGTGACTTTCGCTTTTCCAGGGTCCCCCTGCTCCATTACAGGCTGAGGCAGAGCGTGCAGACGGCTTCCAGGGCGGACTTCAGCGTCTCCTCCTGGCCTGATTCCTCCCACAGTTGGGGCTTTGAATTACCAGTGACCCCAGTGACAGCGTGGCCCTGCGGCTCCTCGGGTACCAAAGCCCTGGCGCAGAGGCTGCTCTTACCCCTGAGCTGCACAGCGCTCGGGAGCCGTAGGCTGGGTGGGCATAGCTGTCGTCTCTCTGGGATGCTCTGCGTTTTGGCTTTCTGCATGCTAGCGTGATTTGGAGCAGGGGGCTTTGTTGTGTGCGTGTTTTTTAGCATAGGTAACGTGTCCTGCATTTAACAGCTATGGGAGGGTTTGTGTGGCGTTTAGGCAGCCCAAAGGGACTATGCCTGAAAAGCTGCAGGAGTTTTCATTTTTGTGAAAACCATGTTGTAGGCAAAGCTTTCAAATTTATTCCGCTGTGGGTTGGGGTTGTTTTTGTCGTCAATTAACGTATTTATAGATAAGCATGTTTTTAAAAAACAGATGGAGACCTTGGCTCAAATTGGCAACTGAAACCACTATAAATTACACACAGCTGAGGAATCCCCATCTGAAACTTTCTGGAGCCATGGGATAACTTCTTCCACTGAAACGTTGTTGTGAAAGAAACAACAGTGTGTAGTTTCTCTTTTTTTTCCTTTGGTGGTTTCCCCTCTATGGTTTTCAAAGCTCCATACTATGTGTTATTCTGTGCACGTAGCACTGTATCGAAATGGCTGATGATAACGAAGACCTGCAGGCAGATGAAGAGCTCCCAGCTCCAGCTGAGGACAGCTTTGAGCAGCTGGAGAACGATAGCCCTGCTGAGCGCAGCGGGCACGTGGCAGTCACTGATGGACGCTGCATGTACGTCTGGGGAGGCTATAAGGTATGCTCTTCTTGTTAAGTAAGCCTTCTGCCACCCGTGGTGCTGGTAATTACATCCCATTAGTTTGGGAGTGACTCTGTAAAATTATCCCTCCCCCTGGAAAAGAAAAGCTCCAGTTAACAAATTAGAATATGGCATTTAAGAGTTTTGAAATACTGAAATTGTGTTAAATGCAGATCTTGGCAAACAGCTAACTTTTGTGGGATGCAGGGTGTTGTTTGCCTTTGTCAACTCATGCCTCTGTTGGAAAAAAAGAAGGAAATACTGTCTGATTTGAAACGCGCACCATGCAAAATGGTGCTTTTATTTGTAGCATTATCAGCACGACTATATATTGCGTGTTAATGATCACAGGTTCGTTATTTTATCACACTGGGGTGTGCGTGTGCTGCAAGCAGAACCAAGTCCTACGGTTTTGATAGGAATGAATTGTCAATGAACTCGGTAAATAAATTGGTAGCTCGAGACAAAGCTTTGGTGTATTGTTCTGGTGGTGTCGCGCAGGGGGTGGGGGAATTAAACGGGAAATTTTGGCTCATTTGTGCACCCTAGTTATCCTGCTTGGGCTATGAAAATGAGGTTTAACTTCCTTTTACCCCAGTCTCTGGCTCTGCTGGGAGCTGGTCCCTAGCAGAAGCTAAAATAGGCTAATACCTGCTCTCTCAGGGCTGCTGTGCAGGTGAGAGGTACAGGAGTGCGGCAGGCACTGCTCCTGCTGTTTTCCGTTCTGTGATTAGATCCCTGAGGGAGTGTAAACATTCACAGGAGTCTGTAATTCAGTATGTCAAGCATCCTTCTAATGTTGCTTTTTCTTTTCTGACCTGCTCTGCAGAACGCCCAAGTTAGGGGATTTTATGACTTCTATCTGCCTAGGGATGAAATCTGGATCTACAACATGGAAACTGGAAGATGGTATAGTAAATAATTTAACTTAGTAGTCATTGGGGGGGGGGGCAGGGAAGATAAATTCTTAAATTGGTATGGAAAGCATGCTGAGGGTCTGTGAACAGAGAGAGAATTCCCTGATTTGTTTGTTCCCACCTCTCAAACTGTTGCATAAATGTGTAAAATAGTGCCTTTTTTTTTTTTTTTTCCTGTGAAAACAACAAATATATTTTTACAGGGTGAGGCAGGGGAGGCAGCTCGGACAGGCAGCCCGTACAGGAGTATGTGATCAACAGTGTGAAGTGTTTTGGGCTGCCTGGTGTAGGATATAGCACCTGAAAATTGTATTTGTACCACCTTTAATTACAGTGGTACATTGGTGAGGGAACCCATATTGACTTTTTTGTTTGTTGTCCTTTGAAGGAGTTGGTTTTAAATGTTTAAATGCAGCCGAAGAATCTACTGTGTCATCTTAAATCATTGGGAGCCTGGAAGTTGTGCAAAACCTGCGTGCTTGATAGTGCGAGAAAAGGGAATCCAGTGCTCCAGTTCTGCAGCTAGCTAGGGTCTTGCCCTGTGAAGCCAAGTCCCCTCAGCGCTTTGCAGAAAGTGCAATTTCAGCAGTGCTTGCAGTCCTCATGGTGGTTACGGAGAGTCTTGGACATGGGCTGGAAGCTCATCTTTGCGGTTTTAATGTTTACAAACATTAAAAATCCAGTAGCAAAATAGAAACCTTCAGTTTAGACAGGTGCATCCTCTTTGCCTGAGGATCTTTCTGGGGATTTTGAACACGAAAGGCGTACCAAACTCCTGAACTGGGCAGACAGGATTCCTCCCCCACAAAACATGTATTAATTAAATTGCCTTTTCCCCACCCCTCTCCATCATACCCAGGTTAGCGTTGTAAATTGTTAAACCTGCAAGGGTGTGAAGAACTCATAACTGAATGGTCCACAGTGACCTATTGTAATTAAAAACATATTGGTAGGGTTATAAAATTCCACTCCAGGTAAAATCATTAGTGTTCATTTCTATCGGGTAAAATTTTTTAAACTGTGCTTCTAGGAAGAAGAGTAAAACAGAGGGAGATGTTCCACCTTCCATGTCTGGAAGTTGTGCCGTGTGTGTAGACAGAGTGGTGTACCTCTTTGGAGGGCATCATGCACGTGGCAATACAAACAAGGTTAGTAATTTAAAGATAAACCCCTCCTCACTAATAAGTTCCTCCTCATTAGCTTTTGTTCCCATTTCTTATAAAGCAGAGGTGGCCTTTTCAGTGAATTAAAAGCCATGCAAAGCAAGAAATGTGTAGTCTTAACAAATCACGGAAACATTTTCTTCAGAACAACTGGACAGGTTGGATCTCGTTTCAGAGCTTAAATGTTAATAACAGGGGATGCTGAACGTGTATCCAGTCATTGTGTCCTCCATGGCTTTTGCAGCGTAACATTTTCATCTACTGGCTGCATCTCTAGTTCTGGGAAGCAGATAACCAGCTGTCTCGTGCTGTCAGTGGCTTCCCCAGATGTGAACTAATTGAAGCCATGTTCTTTTTGTGCTTGCCTAAGTGGTTTTGACTAACAAAATACGGTGCTTACTGCTTGGATTTATTTTTTTTTTCCACGCAGGTGATTAGCTGGCTGACTTTTACCAGTTCAGTGCATTAATTTCTCTGCAGCAGGTCAGATAACATGGCACTTGTAAAACAGGTCAGCCTTCAGCTCTGCATCATTTCACATGATGATTGTACTCTGGTAGCTTTACGCCACCGAAGAAACACCGTGACCTGTTACTTGGTTTGGTTGCAGGTGTTCTTGTGCAATTCACCCTATAAATTGTATTGTGTTGGTGCTTTTGAGTTTGCTTCTTTTGAAAGATGGGAATTTCCAGAGTTCACTGAAATAATATCAGGAGGTGATTTGTAACTGCTCTGTAGTTGTTTGAAATGTTATTCTTCTCTGGAGTCCGTGATAATATTTTCTGATGTTCTGGAAGTGTGGTTTAAATTAAATAGTTTTGGCTTTGCTCTTAAATATAAACTGAAAGTAGCTTGATGCAATGCTTGCAAACAGTCTGAAACAAACCACATTTATAAAGTGTGAGTTGATTCCTTCCTGCTGTGGTATTCTTACATTTCAGTTAGTTTATATGTGTGTATCAGCTGTTTCTCTCCATTTAAAACGGTGCAACGCACAGAGAAGGGATGATACCATAAAAAACCACATTGGTTTGGTTTTTTTTACCAGATTTTTTTTTATTGTAAGACAATTGCTACTTTGTACATACCTTCATTGTATCCCATGTCAGCTTTTGGATGGTAAAACTCAATGTCCACAGTCCTGTTATTTTTGTAAAAAGTGTTTGGGGCTTGAGTCTGCAAAAAGACAAGGATCTTTGGATCCATGTGTTGTTCCAAACGTTGTCAGTGCTCTATGCAGCTAGGAAGAGAACTTTTTATTTATTTCTATACCAATACGTGCTAATTAAAAGTTAATACTTTAACATCAGTCAGACTTAAGCTTTAAGCTAACTGTGTGGGTAAAAAAAATCTTTTTATTTTCTACAGTTCTACATGTTAAATTCCAGATCCACGGACAAAGTGCTGCAGTGGGTCAGAGTAGAGTGTCAGGGGGTACCCCCTTCATCAAAGGACAAACTTGGCGTTTGGGTTTACAAAAACAAGTAAGGCTCCAGCAACGAAGTCAGCACAGCTATCCTTGCGCGTGTGTTTGCTTTTAATCACTCTTAGTTTTGTCATTGCTGTGTCTTTTTGTTTGAACAAGAGCCGCAGAAGAACTTCTTGTCTGCAGCACATCTGTGCTTCAGGAAGATGCTGGATTTCTTCCCCAGCCAGCCTTTTAAAACTGTTCCGTCCCTTGACGGTTGATAGGGAAGAACCTCACTCTCAGTTTGGGTATATGTAACCTGCAAAGTCTCTGTGAGTCACAATCCAAAATGTAGGCTCATTACAGGCACATCTTCCACGCTGCGTTCTCAGTACATTGCTTTAAAGGCAGTGCATCGTAGTTACTTGTATGAGCGGCATTCCTCTTGGCAATTGCATCCGGAATTACTCTTCACTGAAGCCTGTTCTAGGATTCCCCATATCATGCAAAATGCAGTCTTTTGGTCACGTCTTGCGGGACAGCTTGCATTTCTTTGATGGTTGAAGAGCAGGAAGCTGTTTTAATCTTAAAATTGCGTGTGGCTTTTTCAGCGGTGCACGTGCTTAATTCGGTGTGTTCTGTGCCGGCTGCACAAAACAAGGAATGTGTTAGATGAACTGCTGTTGATGTTATCTGATTTAATGTGTTGGGATAGTGTCCCAGAGATGCCAGAAGGCCTTTTGGCATTGCAAACCATGGAAAAGATGAGGAAGACAAGAAGGTGTTGAAGCCAGATGAGCTGACATGCAAAATGTTGCCTTGCACCCTCCTCCCCCATTCCGTTAGGGTAGTGCTAGTCCCCTAAGCAGGGAGCCGTGTGATGAGATCGTTCCAGCCTTCTGGCACTGGAGGATAGATTGAGGAAAGACCCTGTTGTGGGTAGGTAGTTTCCTGCCTCCACAGGCTTGCTGTATCCCAGCTGCTCAGGAGGTTGGGGATGGAAGTGGATTATCTCGGGGAGGGCAGGGGCTTTTGGCGCTCTTGTTGGAGCATCTACCCAGGGCTGGTTTCTCAGAGGGTTCCTGGCTTCCGGAGAACAGAACTCCAAAATGCTCTGGCACAGGTGACAGTCCACATGGCCAGAATTGTCCCCTGGCAGGAGAAGCTGGAAAGGCTGATCCCCCACGGAGCAGGGCTCTCTCCGCAGGCTGTGGGCCAGGCGCCCGGCATGGGCAGTGCTGCTGGGGTACGTGGTGCTGGGGGCTGAGGAGGTCTGATGCGAGTATGAGGCGACGGTCAGGGGCCTCTTTGGTCACAACTGGCAAGGGTTACAGGTTCTTACTGTCTCGTCACATTAGGTACGGGTTTAAGCTGTTACCTACAAAACCTTACCTGGACAGCACAGGCATCCTCTGCCTGTTAGCACAACTGGTCTTGACTGTATCGTCTCTGGCTCTACTGAGGCAGAGGATATCAGGGATGCCGTATGTCCTTGTGTTTGAGCCATTATGGTGATTTTGGTGTGTAACACTACAGATGCTTGTGCTGCTTTGTCCATTACGTGGAGAGAAAGCTCACTGTTACGGTATTTGCTGTGTGATTTGCTGCAGAGACTCATGAAAGATAGGAAATGGCCCGTGGTGCTAGTTTTCAGATTCTTGATGTGGAGAGAAAGCTTACTCTGTTAATGATACTTGATGTGATCAGTTTAGATGTAAATCCGTGCCAGACTGGAGTTGTGGGTGTTTAGTTAGGTGGTGTAGATTGTTTTCTGCTACTTCTTAATTCAGTAAGAATTTCTGGCAAAACCATGCCATTAGTTTTGAATATGTGCTGAAACCCAAACATAAAACTTAAAGGTAAATTGCATTTTAAAAAACAAAAAGAACGGTAAAAACAGACGAGTGACTGCTCATAGTAACTGTTCTTCAGGCTTTGAAACAAAATGGAGCAAGTACAAAGGAAAATGTCTTCCTCCCCCAAAACGAAAAACCTCCCAGGCAGCTTCACTGGTAGAGGGTCTACTGCATGTAGTGTCCCGTGGTCTCCTCCTGCCCTGCCCTGCCTAGCACACACCTCCACAGTGACTGTGCCCAAGTTGGAATGCTTTCCCTTTGTTTCTCACAGGAGTGTCTGTGAACATTCCGAGCTCGGGGAAGAGGGGCAGAGGGCTTGGAAAGGGTGGAGTCAGGCAACTGCAGGAATAAACCCCCGTAGTTGCTGTGTGGGAGCTGCGGTAGCGAAGGCTGAAGCGCAGTGACCAGGCAGCAGGCCTGGTAGCTTCGCACGTTTGGAACCGGAGCAAAGCTTGGAAGCCTGAGGCCTGGGAAACAGCTACAGAGGGATTTAATGTGGGTGGTAGGATCGATTAGGCAAGAAACAGGGCCCCACACGTGGAAAACTTGCATTGTAGACATATGGGAAGTAATGAAGCCAAAGAAGCTTCCCTGGTTTTCCTGTCTTCTGTTTGAGCACAGCCTTTACAGAACTTTAATTTGTAGCAACGGATGTGATAGCATTTCTAATAGATCTTGATGCGTGTTTTGTTTCAGGCTCATATTTTTTGGAGGCTATGGTTATTTTCCTGAAGGAAAACAACGGGGAACTTTTGAATTTGATGAAACCTCTTTTTGGGTAAGTAAACCTTGAAGTAATTTCTATTTAAACTTTAATATTTGATTAGTTCTTATTAAAACTTGTTGCTTATTTAATATTTTTAAAGAATTCAGGTCTTCCTAGAGGGTGGAATGACCACGTGCATGTTCTGGACACTGAAACTTTTACTTGGAGCCAGCCTATAACTACGGTAATTATTAATCTTTTGTCCGTTAATTAAGTTACAGCTCTCAAGAAATATGTGCGCTCTGTGCCATATCTCTTACAGCATCCTGTGAAGATAAGCATGACTCTGCTAGGCCTGGGTTCAGTGCTTTGTGTCGCGTTAGAAGAGGGTGCTGATAAAATGCCCTCCTTGCGTAGCTGTGCGGGGTTAGTAGTGGCTTTGGGCTGTAGATGTTCTGAGTGCCTGGCAGTGTGCTCGGTTAACTTGCAGTGTGAAGCTGTCTTAACCTGTTCTACCTCTTAGGGGGTCCTATCTCTAGTCCGTTCTCTCCCTGGCATTATTTTAGAAGACGCGGTTGACTGTTTGCGAGCAAGAAGCATGGAAATTCACCCAAAACGTGTTTTTCTACTTTCCTGCTCCACCCTGCAGCCTTGTTTACATGTCGCCAGTCTTTAACTGCCAAGTGTATAGTTGTCAGGTGCTCTGTGATCCTGCCTTCTTCGGGATATAAGCCAGTCCCCAAATGCCAGGAGTTAGAAAAGATGGAAGAGCTCTCCAAAATACCTAGTGCTAGCTAGCAGGAGGACGTGAGAAACGCCTTGCAGGGCATTTCTGTGGCTGGCGGCAAGCACTGCGTCCGCAGCGCTGCTGGTTCCTGCTGCTCTGGCTTCCCTCCTGGGACATGCAGTCTGTCTGATCCAGCCAGGGGAGGAAACCGGGCCAGGAGCTAAAGCTTAGGACTGTGTGACCAGGGGTCTCTTCCCTTGCGCTTCCTGAGCGAGCTCTTAATCCTCTGTACCTTGCTCTCTTGCCAGCAAAGTGGGACTGTTAATTTCTCTCCTATGTATGGACTCCGTGAGGTGTCATTAGCTTGTGTTTGCAGCCTTACTGGCAACATGCTTGTAGGGGGAGGACTGTTAAGAGAAGGGTTTGAAACACTGTTGGTAGAACTAGCCTTGGAAACATCTCCTCAAAATAAAAATGACTTGCTGCCTATACAGTAGCGTTCTTGAGGCCATTTAAACTGAATTTAAACCGTTCATTTACCTAGGTCCTCTCTCCTCTCCAAAAATGGGAAACTCGCCTCTTATTTTAATCTTTCTCTCTTGATCTTTTTTCCTGTTGACTTGCTTTCTTTCATGCTTCAGTGACATTTGGGGAGCTCAGGAAAATGAAATGAATGGTTTCCTGTCATCCTCACTGTAATGTGATGGTTTGGTACATTTCACTTGGGTGCTGAATTGTGGTCAAAACAAAACGAAACACTCCGTAATTGCAAACGTGCACCATCTGAAGTGTCCCAGAAGTATTCAGGAACAGGCAAATGGAGTGATACTGCCCCAGAATTGGAAGAAACGAAATTTGAGATAAGTAACTCCCTATTCAGATTACCAAAGAATTGCTTCGTCTTACTAAATACAGATCTCAAATATTTCAGAAGTAACTCAAGAAAAATACTGTTTAATGATTCACTATGTCATTGTCTCATTTACAGTCTAAGGTCTTCTGTGTCTGACTGAACCCTCTTCTGAAAGCAAAATTTATACCTTGACACTTAAAGAGGTGGGGAAAAAAACCCCAAACATTTAAAATGCTTTTTCTGCTCTTCCATCCATCAGAAAAAGCAAGTTTCTGCACACCGAATGACTTACTGGATGGTCTTTCACTCTGTGTTCCTTGTTGGCCTTAAATCTCACTTTAGTTCAGCCTTTCATCTCCTCGGGTGACTCGATTTGTGGAACCGTGAGACCTTGCTTTGCCCTGAGCGCGATGTGCAGGTGAGCTCTCCCGGCAGGCCTGAGAGGAGCCGTCGCCCCGCGCCTCCCGGGGCGCCTGCTGTGGCCGTAGCTGTGCTGCTTCGCGTGCGTGATGGGCATCTTCAGCCCAGCTCCTCTTCACTTGATCTGCTGTGGCGTTTTGGTGAAATGGCGTTTTCTCGCTTTCGCTAATGCATCAAATAAACTTACCTTCTTACCTGGCATTTTCTTTTCCCAGGGTAAAACTCCGTCACCACGAGCAGCTCACGCCTGTGCTACTGTTGGGAACAGAGGCTACGTGTTTGGTGGCAGATACAGAGTAAGCCCCAGCCTGGTTTTAACGATGCGTTAGTGAAACCTAAACGGAGTATTTCAACCATGGTCTGCTTTATCGTAGGAGTCCAGAATGAACGATCTTTACTACCTGAATCTGGATACGTGGGAGTGGAATGAAATGTACGTACTAAAACTTGAGCTCTCTTGTTTGTAAAGCAATATGAAGATGCCATTGTTATTCACTTCTAATCATTCCAGTGCAACTTAGTAAACTCCAGCAAGTAAGTGATCTCAAGTAGAACTGATCCTCCTGATTTGCTGTCGGGCTTTTTTAAGTATTGATACAAGTAGAATTCTTTTACTGTGTCTAAAGAAATGAAACTTGCTCTTGGGTCATGAGCTGTGCACAGTATGAAGCTGCATCCTTCAAATATCTGAAAAATAATCAGAGCAGAAAAGAGCAGCAGTATTTTATTGCAGCACGTGTAATTTCTGGTGCTTTTCTTGAAATACAGAATCGCGCAAGGCATTTGCCCAGTTGGCCGATCGTGGCATTCTTTAACACCCATTTCCTCAGATCACCTCTTTCTCTTTGGAGGATTCACCACTGACAAGCAGCCATTAAGTAAGTCGTTCCAAAAGAGTTTTGTCTTGTCTTTGTGTTCTTGAACAGTTGTGCACAGAAGCTTGAGTTATTGCCTCGTCACCTTAAATGCTTGCTAAATTCCTTCCATGCTGTTGTGATCCAACTCTTATGGTCGACAGCTAATTTCACAGAGCAGGAGTCACCGAGTGTGTTGAGACACTATTATTTATAGAAATTAAATCTGCTCTAAAAATGTATCTTAAGAGCTTTACAGTTCTCCACCTTTCCCTTCCAACTTTGCTCCCATAAACCACTATTAAACACCTGTTTCCAAACAGGTAGCCCAACGCTTCATAAGGTTTTTCCAAAAATACTTGATTTATTTAAGAACAAAAATGGAGTGTGTCACACCGGAGTAGATGTTCAGTGCAGCAAATGTGAAAGAACTAACAGAACACTGTTTGTGTTTGGGATTTTGCTTGTTTTCAGGTGATGCTTGGATTTATTGTATCAGCAAGAATGAGTGGATACAGTTTGAGCATAACTATTCTGAAAAACCAAGGTATAGTAGACACTTTCCTGGAGAATTGTGAGGAAACATTTAATGTTGGCTCTCAAAGACAGACACGCCTTCCTCTCCACAGCACTCATTTTTCTTAACAACACTAATGCTAGCTTCTACCCCAGAAGTGCAGCTGTATTGAATGTGCACACAAAATGCAAGATGAATGCCACCCTAGGACCCGTGCTGGAGGTAGTGTAGAGCTCCATGTTTGCGAGACAGCTGGAAACACGGGGATTTAGGGTTTGATCTCCTGGCTGCAGAGGCCTCTCAGCTGGGACTGCCAGCACAAGAGCTAACTGGAACCTGTTTGTTCTTGCTCTGCCAGCAAACTGGACACAGGTGGGTGTCACTGTTTTGAGCATCCCCGCCGGTGGCTAATCCTGTGCACACCCAGGATATTTTTGTCTTCCTGCTGAGTAAATTAGAGATCACGACCTGCAATTTAAACGCATCAAAACTCCTGTGATGCATGTGCATGGCATTGAAAACACTCATGCCACGTGAGTTACTGTGATCCGTCTTGGCCGGGGAAGCGTTCTGACCAAGGTTAAATGACTTAAAGCAGTGATGCTTCCTCGTCTGCCCTCTTTGGCCTTGCTCTTGCTGCTGGTGGGAATGAGGAGGGGTCTGTTTTCCTGGGATAGTAACAAGGCTGAGCTGCTGCCCCCCACCTGCCCTTCCCCCCTCTGGAGCAGCAGGACATGGCCGTGTTGCTGCTGAACGCATGTCTGAGAGTAGTTGTTGCCCCAAGTCTTAGGAGAGCAGTACAAAGTCTGACTGTTCAGTCTTTTGACTCAAGTAGGACACGAAAGCAGAGTTTGTGCGAGCAGACCACTACGGCCATCCTCCGGCAGCGACAGGACTGTGGGTTTCGCACACGGCTGCCCTTGGCAGGCAGCGTGCCGCTGAGCCCCACAGCTCTGCTCTAACCAGGACGCCTTACACAGCCCGCGGTTTGCTGACCAGTTTTCTTTCTCTGAAGAAAAACTCCTGTTGAGTTAGTCACGTCTGCAGCACACTGGTGGAAGGGCAAACTTGCACGTGTTAACTTCAAATACAAATCCTAAACATGCGTTATTGGGTGGGGTGTTTCTTTGGGTTAATGCAGTGCTGATTTCTGTCTCTAGGTTGTGGCATACCGCTTGTGCAAGCGAAGAGGGAGAGGTGATCGTCTTTGGGGGCTGTGCCAACAACTTACTCGCCCATTCTAAAGCTGTAAGTTTATTTCGAGCTTTCCCTTCCTGTGCAGCCCGGCCCTTCCTGCAGGAGCCGTGGTGTCTCGTCACCCCAGTGAGTGCGAAATGCTTGTAGTCAGCAGCATGATCTCACGAGGACTGACAAAGGTGCATAAACAAAGCTTGAAGGGGAAATGTTTTGCTGCTTTTCTAGAAAGCAGGTCATTATTCATTATTTAAACAAATGAGGACTTGCCCCACACTTGTGTTTCACGTGGAGCTTGTTCTTGGCTCCCAACTACTTCTTCAGCTTTTCCCTGTGCTTCTCATGGGGCACTGCGATGCCTACAGAGAGGCGTGAGAGGAACAGGCTGAACAGCGAGGGGCTCTTCAGTCAGGACTGGGGTGTCCCAGGGTCTGTAAGAACACCCGTTGGCTGGAAAGGGACACTGGGAACAAACATGCCAGCACCTTCTAGTGTAAGAACTAGTGGGCGTCAGCTGGAACGGGCGAGTGGCAAACAAGAGTGGTGCAACAGTTCTTTGTGCACCGGCAGCTCAGCTCTGGTGGAGGAAAGGTTTATGTGCGTTCAAGGAGCAGGCAGAACCATTTAAAAAAAAAAAAACAAAACCACCCCACCCTCGACTGCTGAGCCTGATGCAGTCCCCGTGTCCAAAGCCCCTCAGCGCAGAGCTGTCAAGACTTGGACACTCTGCCCGCAGGTGGTGGTCTCTCCCTGAGCACGGGCGTTAGCCAGGGTTGGTGCTGGGACGCGGGGCTCGCAGGGTCCCCACCTTGTGCACTCGTGCCGACTGTAGCTTCCAGCCGGAGCCCCTGGCTGACAGCACAGGAGATGCTGCACCGGGCGAGCGCGTGAGCCTGGCCCCTCTGTGCACCCGTTCTCCTCCAGCTGTTCGTATAAAGTGGCACTAGATGTGGTTTTTGATTCATCTGTAGTGCCCTGAGTGCCCATAACTTCCCAGATTGTAGGGTTTGCTGAGCAATTCTGCATTCAGCTTGTCTGCTGCCTTTGTGATTTATGGGAATTGCAGTTGTCTACTGCCCACCGTCAGCCTCTCCTCACCAGCCCCCCAGAGCCGTGCTGTTTGCCTTCCTTTCCAGGGCCCCTTTGCACGAGCCTTGGCTGCTTTGGCTCCTGCTGTAATAATGTGAATCCACATAACCAAACTGCTTCTCTCTCTCTCTCCCCCTCCCCACCCCCAGGCTCACAGTAATGAAATACTTGTGTTCTCTCTACAACCACGATCTCTCGTAAGGTAAGAAAGCAAGACTTCAACATTAAACTGTCATGTTTCCAAGGCAAGTAGTGCCAGGGTTACCACCAGACCCATTTCTTATGTTCCTAAAATACCTAAGATGCATTGGAACAGGCTGCCCAGGAAAGTGGTGGCGTCACCATCCCTGGAAGTGTTAAAAAACCACATAGGCTGGCTTGACGGTTGCACTCAATGATCTTAAGGTCTTTTCCAACCTAAACAATTCTATGGTTCTACCTGAAAACATTTTCTCCTCTAAAGCACGCTGAAAGAACAGCAGCCAATTACAAGAGGATAGAGCAAGATTCCTTTCAGAAGCACGCATTTGGCACTGACGATGAAAACGAGCCCTCACTGAATAGCTGTAAAGAGTGAGCTTACCTTGCAGCCCTTGCTCATGCTAACAACGGCCGTGTCTTCCCTCTCCCCAAGGCTCTGCCTCGAAGCAGTCATTTGCTTTAAGGAGATGCTGGCCAGTTCCTGGAATTGCCTCCCCAAGCACTTGCTGCACAGCGTCAATCAGCGGTTTGGAAGCAACAACACCTCGGGCTCCTGAGCCCTCTGCAGAGATCACTGCATGAGCTGTGCACGGATGAGCAGCTCTAAGAAGATGTAATAATTTTACCAAGTGTGGCAAACGTTAAACTTGTATAGGTTAAGTATCTGTATCGTTGTAGGTAGTTGCTTCTTGCCTTTAAGTTGCATGTGAATGGCCTAGAGAGAACCTATTTTTGTGTAAAGATGTTTGCAATAAATGTATTTAATGCAAGTGGAGGTGTATCCTGTGCTTAAGCTAAAACTAGCTCTGGGTTTGTCCACCCATGTGAGGGCCAGCCCCAAGCGAGAAGATGGGGTGTGCATGTGTGGAAGTAGTTGTTACGGAGTCCCTAGCCAAGGAGCTGAGGGCTTTTGCGGTTGTGCAGGAACTCCTGAGGCGTGCCACGACTGTTGAAGAGGAGTGTTGCTTTAGTCTAGGCTGAAGCTCGCTGTGAGGGCTGAGCGGTCCTGTTTTAGTCTACAGCGTTAGGAAACTGTCTGCTTAACGTTTTGCCACAAATGCTTAAGGGATTTGGAAACTGTACATTGTCAAAGTTGATAAACTGTTGTAAACCTTCAGCTGTTAAAGCACCACTACTCTCTGCTTGTTTGTAGTTTGTTTTTTTGGAACTCTTTATGTTGTGAAACTTAGGTAGCAGATATTCTGCCCTGGGAAGTGTAACTGAAAGTGCTTGAGCCTGTTACGGGCCGTGTCAGTAACCTGTGGAGCTCACCTACAGCTGGAACAGCCCGAAGGACTTCAGCTTGATGGAGGTACACTGGAAGTGGCTGTGGAATGGGTCAGTGCCTGCCTTCGCTGACTCGGCTCCATCTGTCAGCAGCCCCAGCAGGTGACATCGGGGACAAGGAACGGGCTCTGCTGCTGTGGGGAAGGGGTGAAATCATGTTTAAGCTGTCCTCAAAAAAAAATTAAAAAATTAAAAACTTTGCCTTCTAGAACAAATTCCTGTATTGTAATTCCTGCGCTGGTTTCTTGTGTAAGCTTTAGCTGTGGCTTGAGGAAGTGCTTGGGGTGGTGCAGACCCCAGAGCTGAGCTGTGGCTGTGCATCTCGCTGGGGTGTGCCGATACCGCACGGGGGGTTGACTCTGACCCTCAAGCCCCAGCTCTTCCTCCCTGCCCGTTCCTCGCCTCCACAGGGGTGGTAATTACACGGCACAGTTCGGCTGTGTGGTGGGAGCGGGGGCTCGGGAGGGCTGGAGCTGGGACTGCACCCTCCATCCCTTGGCAGCCAACAGCGTGTTTTGGGAAAAATAAAATTCTACCTTCTCTCAAATGAAGCAGTTTGCACTGAAACTGTCCTACTTCTACTACAGACTCCAGTCCCCTTCAGAGGAAAGCAGCAGGTATTAGGAAGAAACACCAAGTTTTGTGGCAGCAAATTCAGGCACGCCTTTGCCCAGCAGTGTGGGGAGGGGCGCTCGGCTCCAGCATTCAAAGCATCAGAGAATGAACAGCGTGAGATCACGTCACTGACCAAACGCCAGCAATTTACTTGCGTGTTTCTATGCTATTCGTAGCGAGTTGTTAAGAGTCCATCTAAACCACGATGCAGGAACTGGCCCTCGTCTGCCTGCTACCACAGAAGCTAAATTCAGTCAAATTAACGGCAGGCGGGGTAGGTCTGGCTGTCTGGCTGTTCCCACCTGCAGGTGCTGGATTCTGACCGTGCAGCAGTGGCAGTTTGGTGGTGAGAAACCCAAGTACGGAATCACTTCTTTTTCCTGTTCAGGAGATGAGGTGCAGACACTTTCACTTTACCAGGAATATTTCTTGACAAATCGGTATCCTACAAAACATTAAAGGCACAAAATTGAATGCAGCAGAAAAGCATTTACAAACATCCTCCTCACCCCGGCTACTGCTTCCGAGTCTGCTGGCAGGAGCTGATGCGCCCGTTGCTGCCAGCTTTCCCCCAAAGAAAATAAGGCTGATGTCAGACTTCTGCTCTCGCACCATGTTGCATTAATGAAAGACTTAATGGTTTTCTGTGCAGCTTCCACACACCAGCTCCATTGGGATGGGCTGGCAGTTCCTGAGGCACTGCCTGTTCGCTTCAAGGTCATCAACCATTGTGTTTTTCTAGCAGAGCGCCACAAAAAGTCAACATTAAGTCTGCTGCTATTCAATGTTTCTGATCAGTGAACTATTACAGGCCAGCAAGCAGCTGTCACGGGGCAGTCTGGGCTGCCTGATGAACGGGGCTCACCGACACGGAATCAGGACCAAACGTCACAACAGGCAGTGCAGGCGGAGCGAGGGGACTGTGGTGCAAACAGCTGACCGAGCCGCAGGAGAAGAGCACGGCAAGGAACCTGCCCTCTCCCGGTGACAGGTATGGGAGTGCTGCAGACCGATAGGACCAATTTGAGAAGGAGGTGGAGGAAATGGCCCGACAGCAGAAGAAAACTGCATCAGGCGGGCTAAGACCTGCCTGAGAAGAGAGACCACGGATTTCCCTGGCCTGTGGCAAGCGCCTTGCAGGGGAGAGGGGCAGGCGAAAGCCTGCCGTGAGCGGCGCAGCAGGACACTGCCTCCAACCTGAGCCCAGCTGAACGCCCAGCGCACGTGCCTGCCCCTTCCACACACTGCCAGCGGGAGCGAGAATTTCCCCTCCCAAAACCAGAGGACTTCTTGGAAGATGATGCTTTTGTCAGATAGAGATACTTGTTTTAGATCAAGAGTGACAAAATACAGAAACCTAAGGCCCAATGACGCTGGTGAGGCTCAATTTCTAATGATTCTTTCCAGCCTAAGCAGTTCATCTTACGCAGCCGCAGAGACACACAACACTGCTAAAAAAAAAAAAAAAGCAATAGCACACTTGGTTTTGGAAGTATTTACCCCCCAAATGTCACTAGTGGACATTCTGCTACTGCTGTTGTGTTCGTGCAAGAGAAACTATGTAGAAAAACTTGTCACCTTTACACTGCGGAACAGGTCTTTTTCTCGTGCACTAGCTTCTTTGGATTGCATAAAATTATGCAAGGCAATCTTTGCAGCTGTAAAAACACAGGAAAGATTTAAACAGTACATAAAAACGTGCAAGCTTCAATAGGCAGAGCACGGGAAAGGATTCAAATGCTTCAATACAGTACCTTTTCCCTTCTTTTGGGTGCCTGGAGTGAGCTTGACTTTATACCTTTCAAAAGAAAAGGTTTCTGTGAGTAGTACACAGGCTCCCCTCGGCCAGTGCGGGCTGCCGCCAAACCCTTCCCACGGAAAGCGCTGCGACTTACTTATAGTTCGTCATCGCTGTGTAGGGAGCACAGATGGGAACAGCAAAGAGCAGAATATCCTCGGGGTGCGGCTGGCCTGTCAGGGAGTCCAGCAACGCTTCGCCTTCCTGAACGAGCAAAGGAGCTTCACTGTGAGACCAGACAGCGTCTCTCCAACCCCTAACTACTGGTTTCACTGGGGGCAGAGGCCAAAGGATCTCCCCTTCCAGCTGAACTACAACAGCAGCTGCAATCCCACAGGTACCCTGTGTCAGATCTCGTGATGGGGTTACCGAAACGTACTACACACTGGCATGGAATTACCAGGCCACGACTCGTTACCGACCATCTTTGATTACTAAAATCACATCATTTGAAACAGGATGGATCCTAGTTTTAGACAGCCCAAGCGAGACCCCTAAATGTAATTCCACCTTCCCAGGGTCACCAAAAGCTTCCCCCTCCAGACAACCGTTATCCTCCTTCATTTTAAGAATTTAATGAAACCTACTTATTTCAAGCCTTGGGCAACACCCACACAGCCTGTAATTACAGAAAGGGGCAAGACGGGGACTTCTAACAGCAGAGCCGTGACATTCTGAAGGGCTCAGACACAAACCAGCCCCAGCCCGCTGGAAGCCTGTGCCTCTGGTCGGGCTCGTAGGGAGCTGCGTGCTGCAGCGGGGCCCACCAGCTTCAAACGGGAATAAAGCCTTCTCCTCAGCACTTATCCAAGCTTCAAAGACGAGCATTTACCTCAACCCCTGGCTGATCCTGGTCTTGCTCCTCCTGTACAAACAAACAAAGGAGACATCAGAGCTGAAATGAGCACACAACCGCTTTTTTCTCCCCCAGCCCCTGGAGAAAATAAATTCTTTTATCAGCAGTACACAGAAAGCCACGTTCTCATGACAAGAGAATTTAACTTCTTTTAAAGCAAAGGTAAGAAGAGCACTTTTATGTGGGTGAGGGGAGGAATATTTCTTTCAAAACTCTAATTTGCTTGGCACACACGAAGCTGGGAGGAGAGAGATGCGTCGTGATTCAGAGATACTGACTCACAACAACAGATCTGGAGAGCGCTCGGTTACATTTCAGCTGCACCGAGTGGGAGGTGTTGACTTAACTGGATCCTCAGCAGCCTGGCGAGGCTCGGTACTCCTCCGAGCCCTCGTTCTGGCTGTGCTGGGAACGCAGTGTGCGCACAGATTGCTGCAGGGTTTTCTGCTGCTTCTTGAAACCGATGGGCTCCCAGGGCCGTGGCATTAGGCAGAGTGTTCTCCACAGTGCCGCAAAACCAGCAAGAGCTGCTCAGCCTCCCTGGCAGAACATTGCTACACAGTGCCAGGAGAGGGTGAGAAGGGACAGACGCATGGATGGGGGAGGAGAGGAGAGTGTGTTGCTCACCTTCTCATCCTGCTGCTCCTCCAGGGCTGGGTCCTGCAACTCGTGCAGCAGGACTCCTGCTGGAAGCGTCTCCTTGCCCCTTCCAGCACCACAATGCGCAGCCTTGGGTTTCTGCTGTTGCTTCTTTGCTGGCTCTTCTTTTGTCTTCCCCCTTTTCCCTTTTTTCCCTTTCTCCTCCTTGTTTGACCCTGCAGACTGTGGTTACACACAGACGTGGTCAGAGCCAGCGAGCCAAGCGACTGCCCACAGGGGAAGGCAGAACTCCTCTCACTCACCCCCAGCAGCTTCATGATGAGCTCCCGGTCCTCCTCATCCTGGTCCTTGTACTTCTCCTTCATCTTCTTCATTTTACTCTGCACAAGAAAACACACCAACAGCTTTAGAAATGACGACTTTTGCAGAGTTTTGCATCCACAAACACCTAGATGCTGACCACGCATGCGCTTTCCTTCCAGGTTTCCTGAACCTCTTTCAGAGCAGTTCACCAATAACCAAGAGACTGTGGTTTCAGCGAGGAACGCACAGGGTGCTCAATGCTAACTGACCAGCGCCATCATCCTGAAACCACTAAGAGCACCACCAAGAATGTAAAACTATCAGGCAGCCAAAGACGTCTGACAGGAATCTGGAATTTCTGTCCACACTTCACATGGCAGCAGCTCAACCCATAGGTAAACCCCATCCCTGCCTACCTTCTGGCCCCGCTTGATGGGCTGAGGGGCCGGCACACCCTTATTGGTGTTGGGAGCAGGGGGAGGCTGTGTTTCCATCTCTTTCTGCTTCTCTTCAGGCTGCTCCAAGTTCTCAGAGTCGTTTTGCTGCTTCTTTTTCTTCATTTCTCTGAGGAAACCAATCACTTGACACACTGCCTCTTGTTGCGACAAAGAGAGGCTGCTGCTCTCCTGCCAGCTTTACCACCCTGCTTCCCTGCCACTGGGCTCCGGGGGAACCTGAGGCATGTACACTGGAAATAACCCCTCCTCAGTAAAACACCTCGAGCCCACGAGTACACAAGAAACTGTTTGTTCACAAGCAGCACTCCCAAAGGACAGGAGCAGCCGCCATCCCACAGGCAGGACCCACACTGGAAATGCAGGATGAACAATCGACATGGACCAGCCCAGACTGGGAGATGTAAGACATGCCCTGCACCCAGGTTCTGGAGAGGGAGTGGGGAGGAGGCATTCATCTCACTGCAAACACAAAGAGGCTCTCACCTCCTCTCCTTGGCAGAGAGATGCCTTCGCCCCTGGGACTTGCTGTCACTCTAAGAAGTGAAATGCAGTTAGACCACACCATGTCCAGCAGCAGTTCACACTGCTCTTTGCCAAACATCTGAGCTGGGACCTTACCAAGTTGGGTTCTTCCTCTCTGGGGATGATTTTCTGCAGGGATCTGTGGGGAGATCGAAATGGAGCTCATCAACAGATGTAAAGCAGCTCAACCATGGCCGCATCAACCACAGCCCAGACATTGGCTAACTCGGTTGCATCGCTTTTGGCTTTCTAGTTCTTGAAAATCCCAGCTTTGGTGAATGGAAAAGGGCAGCAACACTGCGATTCAGTTTACAAAACAAGTCTTCAGATCTCTGCCAGCTTGTCTCACACACACACACAAACAAGCAACACAGACCGCCTGGGTACAGTACGTGCTAAAGGAACCGCTGATGTTCAGCTTCCCATGCACACAGCCCCGCTCAGCTGTGGTATTCCCTGCAGAGCTGTCTGTTTCCACCCACTCAATCCCATCTCCTCACACCCTCTAAGGAGCACCACTTCCAGGGCACAGCGAGATGAGCTTATCTCGCAGCCGCAGGCAGAGCAGTAACTCAGCATCAGCTTGGCAGAGCAGAAACAAGTCATGACTCAGTTTCTCAGGTCTGAACAGCTCTGAAAAGAAAACGGGGGCAGCCCTCTCCTGAGGAGCAAAATCAGTGCGTGGTGGTCAAGGGATGCTTAGGCCGAAATAGGGAATAGCAGCGATGTGCATGTGTGTGTGCACTTCAGGAGGGGGGACCAAAGCAAGCAGCCCACAAGGAAGAGCCGTGCAGGGAAACGGCAGGTACACAGTGTGGCAGTATTCCTGCGGTACAGGCTTACTGCCCTGCACTCTGGCAGCCTGCAGGGCTGAGCATCGAAAGAAGCGATGGCAACTCCTCACAGCCCTTGTCTTGGCAGCATTTTAACAGTACGGAGATCCTCAGAAGTGCCCACATGCTGATAAGTGCAGCTGCTTCTTTGCTCTTACCTTTGAGACTGAAGATGCGACAGGTCGATTGTTGTATCTGGGTAATTTACCTCTTCCTCCTTCACTTCACTCTTTGGCTCCAGATGTTCCACTTCATCTTCAGATTCTCCATCATCCTCTTCAGAGTCACCCTCTGGCGCAGGAGGTGTGTTTACCCTTCCCCGGTCAAGGTCAGCAACGCCTTCATCACGATTACTCTCAGACATGGCTTCCACATACTCTGGTGCTTCCTGACACTCTGTTTTTTCCTCTTCGTTGCTGCTATCTCCTCCTTCTGGGGCACACAGGTGAGAAAAACACAGTTCACATTAGAAACGCCAAACTGACCCATAACACAGTGCAAGGAACTGAATGCCAAACCCCGAACAGTCCTGTCTGTCAGCAGTGCACACAGCACCCCAGCCACATCCACTGTACCTAATAGCTCCACTTCTTCGGACACCAGTTCGCTGGCATTGCTGGAAACCATTTCTAGATCCTCATCCTGTACTTTGATCTTCCTTTCTTCTCGGTGTCTCCAAACGCAACTTTCATCCACCTAACAGAGGCACCTTTATATTAGGCCAGTACCAGCTCCAGTGATGTTTGCTAGCCCATTCAGAGAACACCTGACTCAGCTTTATTCCTTCCCTTTGAACACTTTTTGCCATTCAAAAGGCAAGAAAACTAAGCCAGCACATTTAAACCCAAGTCTGACAACCTAGAACATACAGCTAGTGAGAAGACTCCCGTAGCTACACAACCAGCCCACTCCCTGAACATGCGTATGCTTCAAACAGAGCTGGTATAAAAACCTAGCTGTCGTGGTTTAACCCCAGTCAGCAACTAAGCACCATGCAGCCATTTACTCACTTCCCCCTGCCCTGCAGTGGGATGGGGGAGAAAATTGGGAAAAGAAGTAAAACTTGTGGGTTGATAAGAACAGTTTAAAAGAACAGAAAAGAAAAAACTAATAATGATAACACTAATGAAATGACAACAGTAATAATAAAAGGATTAGAATATACAAGGGATGCACAATACGATTGCTCACCACTCACTGACCAATGCCCAGTTAGTTCCAGTGCAGCGATCCCCCCTGGGCCAACTCCCCCAGTTTACATACTGGCCATGACATCTCACGGTATGGAATACCCCTTTGGCCAGTTGGGGTCAGCTGTCCCGGCTGTGTCCCCTCCCAACTCCTTGTGCCCCTCCAGCCTTCTTGCTGGCTGGGCATGAGAAGCTGAAGAATCCTTGACTTAGTCTAAACATTACTTGGCAACAACTGAAAACATCAATGTGTTATCAACATTCTTCTCACACCTAACTCAAAAACACAGCACTGTACCAGCTACTAGAAAGAGAATTAACTCTATCCCAGCTGAAACCAGGACACTAGCAGAGGTAGTAATGTTCACCAGTGCCTGTTTGTTTTAAATAAAGACAGTGCAAACTGGGGAAAAATGGAAATGAAAGCAGAGTACTTTTCAGCGCGTATCATTTTATGAGATTTATCCCAGTGGGAAAAGAAGTAATTGGGAACATACTGATAAGCAAGAACCAGAAAATAAGCCTCCTACAGCTCGAACCCGATTACAAAAGCCAGCAGGGGCTGCACAGAGAACGCAGTACCTTAAACAAGAAGCTAAAGCCCATCATCAGATAGGAAGGTGGAAGAAAATTCTTCTTCCCTGAAAAACAAAGGCAGATTCTCATGAGGAAGTTTAACAGCTATGCTACATTATGTATTTTCAAAATTCGTTTTTATTAGAGGCTTTAGGCTACCCAAAAATTACACTGGAGCTTGTTCTGTCTCTTGGATGACAACGGAATGGGAGGAATTCAAAAGCAGTTTAGCTAACGGTCTTCTGTCCAGGGCCTCAGCTAGAAATGCTGCTGCAGCTGCCTGATATTCAGTCTAAACCACTCAGAACAGATTTTTCAGCACAAGAGCGGGATCTGTCAGCTGCCACAGTGGGGGGCAGCTCAGGTGGCTGCCACTGCAGGACAGCCCAGCATCTTCAGACAAAATGCCTAACGTCTAATTCACATCGTCCCTTTGTGTCTCACCTCGAATCATGAAGCTTCCAGTAGTGAGGTATTCTCCTGTAGGTGCAGTTTTAGAAACCTAAAAAAAAATCATGATATACTCTAAAGAGTATCGGTCATAGAAGGCCAGCACTGTGTAATAACAGCACTAACAAAAGCAACATTCAAGCAAGTTGCATTTTCACTTATGGGAACAGTCTGCAGAAGGACTCTGTTTCCAACAGGTTCTTTCCGTCCTTTGTAGACTATTTTCCTAAGAGATGTTTCAATTCAATCACACACTACTGACACTACATTGTAGAAGTCTGGGAGAGTAACTGGGTTATTCAGGAAAGAAGAACACTAAAGGCACTGCAACGTTCAGTTTGATGTAATCTCTACACCCTTACACTTGACTTGATTGGAAGCACAGCAAGACTGCAATCAATAAACAAGCTAGAAGCCTAACCGAAAAAAAAATGAAAACTTTGTTTTCAATAAAAGTCCTTCCCCTCTGTTAGTAAGAAGCCAAACCTGCAGCTTTTCCTCTGTCATGTGCAGGTCGTATCAGAGGTCACCCCTCCACCGCAGCCCTAAGGGCAGCAGAGCCAGGGGGAACGGTATCAGACAAAAGTTTCACCTGCATCCATCAGTTCCCACACAAAGACATTTTGTCTGCAGTCGCACACGAGCTCCTTCAGATGTTCTATCTGCAAAGCTCACGCACAGGTGTCCTTACCTGGTTGTGGGAGACCCACCAAGCACTGGTGACAACACGGGCATCCCAGGCAGCACTGTAACACAAGGCCATCGTGCCGGCCTCTGTCAGGGTTCGTGGAGGGATCGGTTCACCTACAAAGTAATGCGCAACACATCAGTGAATGTGATCCATGCACAACAGATTAAATTCTCCAACTTCCACACATGCCCTAATCCAGTGTGCGAGCTTTCCAGGGGCCCTGGGCAGAGACAACATGGCCTGGCTAAGCTTGGAGGCAGTACAGACAGAGCAGAAGCAGTTTCAGCAGCTGCTCTTCATAGCTCCCCAGCAGAGGCTGAAGCCAGCTGTGCTCATGCTCCTTCCTCAGCTCAGCTCCAGGAGCAAGCAGTAACTGGGCTCCTCACAACACAAGGCCAGCTTCCACCACCTCCCAGGAACGGGGCACAGGCAGGGTTTTGCACATCTGGTCTCCCATGAGATCCATCTCACCGCGTTAACACTTCCCGGCTGAGATCAGCACCCTCCATCAGCACCCAAACTGCTTATGCCACCAATGAAATTCTCAGCAGGACTCCAGTCCCTGCAGCCACCAGCAAGCACTTGCACCACTGCCTTTGCCAGTGACTAAGACTTGCCTCTGTGAGCTCACCTCCATTGCTCCTTCCCACCAGGACCTCAACTGAGCAATTGCAAGCAGCCAGTCATGGCTGGGAAGCAGCAGCACTCAGTGACAACCTGATCTTGGAAGGTCTGATGCCTCTCACATCCTAAAGGAAACGTGTGCTGGAGCTGAGTACCACCGCAAGAGGGGAAGGCAGCTCACCGGGCTGGGCTCAGACATACAATACAGAGACTGCCAGTTCACAGTGTCCCCAGGCTTCTATGAGTCCCTGCATCAGCCCCACACAACGTACCTGACGGGTTCTTGATCACACAGCTCGTGGCTCCGTGGAGATCGGCATGCACGTATATGTCCCCTGGAAAAGAAGCAACTTGAATCAGTCACATACGTGGGAACTACACAGGTCACTCGAGCTAAGGTGAAGGTTTCTAATGTTTGTTGGAAACACCTATTTTGGCTGCAAGGAGCAGGCTGGGAAGAGGATACAGAAGCCTTTTAGTCCTTCCCAGTTGCCCCAGGGAGAATCAGCTCCTTTGCTCCTGACAGGCGTCTGTCCAACCTACTCTTACCCCACAGTGTTGGAGGGTCCAGCCTCCCACAGCAGACCCCCCAGCACTCCACAGACAACACACATAGTCTCTAGGACTCACCATCAAAGTCCCCTCTTACCTAAGACCCAACTTAAGAACAAAGCAGACAGACCTTCCCGTGTCATTCTTGTACATTTACAAAACTGGAAAGTAAGAGAGAAACCGATATACTCCACTTAATCAGACTCACCCGGTTTAAGATACCGCTTTACAATCAGTTCATTCTGCTGTTGATCTCTTCCAGCAATAATAAGGTAATTCTCAGAACTAATGAACCACAGGAACTTCTCAAACCTGCCAAATTACATCAATCCATTGTGTGAAAAACACCTGGAACTAACAGAACATTTCAGAGGTATTTTTTACCAAACTCTGAGAATATCCATCTTAGCATCTACAGCTTACAAAAGACACTGCAAATATTTCCACATCCATCCATATGCCTGGGGCATAAAAACAAGGCACAGTACAAATACAACATCACTGCCAACAATATTTTGAGACTAAACAAGTACCATCACCACAAAGTCCTCCTATTTGTTTTTATTTTAATAATTCAATTATTAGACTATAAAAAGCTTTGAGGTTTTGTTTTGATTTTGGGGGTAGGGTGGGGGTGTTTTTTAAATCTCCTGTTACTATTTCAGATATTGAGCTGCCAGAAAGTAACAGTGAAGCTCCCTATTTTCACTAAGCCCATATTCCTAGGTGTGTTAAAAACAAAAACCTCAGCTAAACTACAAGTCTGTGTCCACTGAAAGGAACTTTCCCAGGCAAAGGCACTAACGGGATCAAGCGAGCACCTTCAAGAAGCAGCTGTAAGGAGACTCAGTACAAAGTGTAGTGCTTAGAAATCATAATTAGCTCCACTTCTAAGCTAGTGAAAACACAGCCTGACACTGTCGCTCTAAATCTGCACACATTCACAGTACATTAGATAATGACAACGAAACTGTACTTGCCAATAGACCTTTCTCGCTTTCTGAATGGTGGTAACTGTCTGAACTTCCCTCAGTGTCTGCTTCGTCTTCTTCTCAGCTGATTTGAATGCCTATTTAGACAGAAAGCATGATCACAATCCGCCAGCACAGGAATCACAAAACTGATAACTGAACAGTAGGAAAGCTGGTAGGGAACGTCTCTGAACTTTTCCAGAGTGCGAGCTCCACATACTGCTACTCACAGGCTCGTGCTCTCCTCGTGCGCGGGGGAGATAGCTGTCCTAAAATCTTCACAAATCTTTGCCCTGGATAGCTGCCCCATGAGATTATCAGCTCTTTGATCCTAAGGATTTCCACTGATTTTCCCCTCCTGCCTCCATAAGCACTAGTCTGTCAGTACCTCCACCTAGCACCTGTCTTACGTATTCACAATGCTACTGGTGGAAACCAGATGACACAGCAGGGATGTGCAATCCTCTGTCCAGTCAGCTTAAAAGCTCAAGAATGAAACAACCCTTGGTTGTTTTTACCTTTCACATCTCATTAGGACTACCTAGGCCAAGTTAGGATTTTCCACTGATCAGTGACAGGGACTTTGCTTTTAAATATCTTCTAAAAACAAAGAAAAAAATACCTTTTCTGCAGCTTCTACCGTCTTCTGAGATTTCTTAGCCGCATGTCTTTTGTGATCATAGTACCTGTGAAACACAACTTGGTTTGTATCTGAAATCCCAGCAGATTCACTCATTTTCAGAATGTTCTTATCACTTTTGCCATTAGCATTCAGTTTTAAGAAGGTTTTTTTTAGCCCAGATCTTCGGCTTAGTCTTCACCTGAGAAAAGCAGCTAGAGGAAATAAGTCCCCTCCCCTCCTCAGACAGACAGAGCACTGCGTTTGGGTTACTGTGCAGCACAAGTAGCCATTTTGTTCCACGTGTCACTGTGCAGAATTGTACTCAAAATTAATTTAATGTGGTAGCTAGAGACTAACTGCTATGCAACGGTGAGGTGTTAGGTTTGGACCAAGAAAATGCAGGTCCTAGAGCTCAAGGCAAGCTACCCATTTCAATTTCTAACTTTTATTTTTAAAAAGATATACACAGAGCCCTTCCTACAATGTTATCACTACCAACTGCAAGCGTACAGAAACTTCTACTGCCAAAGCACACATTCACTGTAAACCTTACTTTTTGGCATTGGCATATGCAGACAGACTGAGATCAACATCAACTAATGACGGTTTGTTTTTCTGAGGTTTCTTCAACTGTTTGTTTTTATTCTTTTTCTTTTTTCCCTTTGGTTCTTCCATTTCTTCTTTCTCTAAATTAGCCTCCTTCTCCTCTTCCTCTTCCGATAACACATATGGGTTCCTAAAAACACGGTATCATACGATTAAGGTAAGAGAACTGGTTATTTTTCACCCTTAGTACAAGGCACTCTTAATTTTATCCTCTCATGAAGACTGGAAATGTCCTAAGGAACTCCTAAACCATTTTCATCGTGCGGCCACACGAAGGCCCCAGGATGCCTTACATGCAAGCCTGTTTATGTCTTGGAGTCAACCAAAGTCTGGGGGGAAAAAAGAAAAAAAAAAAGCTGAAGTGAAAGAGTCTAAATTTTCCAGTCCAAGGAAGTGACATTTTCCAAGGCAATTTCTTCCATCAAAAGGCACACATCCATGCTATCGACCTAGAGAAAAATCTAGACTTAAAACAAAGAACATTTCTGAAGATCTGCTTTCATAAAGTAAAAGAAACAGCAGACAATCTGTGTGTAATTGCCGCATGAAAAGAGAACACTTACATCATTATACTGACTCATTGAACAGGACAGTAACGCACAGGTTTAAAACCTCAAAAAGTATCTGCTCCACTGTTTTCAGAGGGGTATGCTGAGCCCACACTAGCTGGGTTTGTATTTGCTTCTCACCGAGACCTTAAATCCTGCTCGATACAGCTGTACTAAGTCTGTCTAGCAAAAGGTGAAGGCATAGCATAAGATAACGTTCTTCATAAAGGGAAAGAGATCTCCGTAGTCCTCTGTACTAAGGATGCATGATTCAGCATTTGGTGGATGGACCGAGTGGTTTCATCAGCGAAGTGATCGTTACTCACTACTACAGCAGACAGAGAAGAGAGACTGATAACACAGTTGCTAACACAGAGCTCTCTCCTGAAAGCAAGTTTATTCTATACACTAACAGTTCTGAAAGTGAGGTCACTAAAAATTCAGTTACAGCTGTCATACCAAAAGTTCTAGCTATAAAAAAGAAATACTCACTTTTTTTCTCTCTAACATCCTGATAGTGTCAGATCAGGTTTCTAAAGACACTCCAAATATTGCCTCACTGCCAGCTCTCTCCTCAGGACTTCTACAAGAACCAGCATCAAAACTTGCAGCTCACAACAGCTGCAATCTTGAACCATCAGCCTTTCGCTACGCTGCCGTCAGCAGTCAGCAGCACTGAAAGGGGCGGGATCTCATGGGAATTTTAGATCAAAGAAGAGTAAATCAGAGAGAGTTAACTGCTGACTGACAGACTGGAGCTTTGGACCTATACTGCTTTAGGACACCTTCCAATGTTTTAGAATAGTCAGACAGACTCCAAAAATACTAAACCAAAAGCTATTACAGTAACCAAAATTACTATTCTTTTTGAAAGCAAAAAAGAAGGCATCCCTCTCTGCTCACAGAACTATGTTCTCTTCATGCTGCTGTAAGAAAAACTGAACGATTTAAATACCAATGCACAAGCTAAAAAGATACCTGTCTCCCACGCAGCTCACACAGTCAGTCCTACTTGCATTTGGTACGGGTGATCTGCAGTGTACTTACCTCAGCAGCATCGTGATATGGTTTGTCTGAAGCTTTAATTCTTTGATTGCACTTGCAACGGGATCTCCCTGGGCTTGAGCTTCTTTAACAATCGCTCCAATCTCTGTCCAGTCTATCTGGTTGGCTAACGCGCTACGGACCACCTGGATGGCTTGGTCAACAATCTCCAAGTTCATTTCTATAAGTTCTCCTTTCGTCTTATCAGCTTCCTTAAGGAAAGAAAAAAGTTTATACCCATTGAAGCTAAACACACACTCAGCCATAGTTTAAAAAAAATAAAAGCAGTAATTAATATTGAGATGAAATCCAAGAATGGCATTGAAGTGATCACGTAGGACAACGGCCAACTTGACTCCTGCAAGCAGAGCAGCACAAGCGAATTTTGGCAAGAGAGGTACAAAGCACTCGTAAGGGAGCAGAGCCCTGCTGGGGAGAGGCCTAGGCTCCCCGAGGGGCTACAGGGTGCTCGCTCACAACAGGCGGCTTCACGTTGGGGTCTAATGCTGAATGCAGCAATGCGGACAAGAAGGTACAACTCTTCAAGAAACATTACGTATCTTCTTAGTTAAAAAAAAAATAAAAAAATCTCAAGTCTTACCTGAGCTTGCTGAAGAGCTTCTAGTCTGTGCTCATGATCCCTACGGACATTTTCAAGTTTCTGCAATGCTTGTTTTTCCTTTAAAAAATAAATGAGATGGAAAAATATAAATACAAATGGCATCTTCTCACCTAATCACTGCAAGACACTCAATAGAGCATTCTAGCACAGAAAAATACAGCAGCGTAAGAGATGCAGAGTCTCCAAAATACTGTTGTTAATGCTGCTACTCATATTCCAAGCAGAACAACTGCTACATTACACATATTGAAATCCACTCCCTGACCACCACTGACTCGGTATTTCCACAGCAAAAATAAGGAATGGCACCTCCCGCACCCCAAGCTATAGGAACTAACTGAAGCATCTGAAGCTCAGAGAGCCACCTCAGCTGCCCCACTCTTGGATGACAGCATACCTGCTGCAATGCTTTCAGATCAATTTTCTGTCCCTCTAGCTTGGAGTAGAACTCGTCTGCTGCCTACAAGAGAAAATCAGTTTTAAGAATCTCCAAGTTGCACTAACTTATACCAGCAACAAGCAGGCAGAGGAGGTTCCACTCGAGAGAGGTGGCTGCAAAGCACTAGAAGAGGAAACAGATGCTAAAACAGGGTCCAGTAACTTCCTCTGTTTTACCTTTGCTCGAGATGAGTTCTGTAAGACACTCGAGCGTATGTCTCACTGCAAACCAGGAGTTATGCAGAAGTAGCCAAACTATGGCCCGCATTTTTTGCTAAGAAATGATGAAAAGAGCTGCTGTTTGACACAGCATGCTCTTCAGATTAAATGATTGCAATAACAGACCTGTCTGCCCTGAATTCCTGCTGCTCCAATAGGTCAGTTAAAAAAAAACAAAAACAAACCAAACCCCAAAAAAACTAGAAAGTATGCCTAAGAACTACTCCTGGTGTTCCAGTTGCCAGACACTGTGCTTAAAACAAAAGAAGAGGAAGGTTTTAGGCTGCTTAATCATCAATGCTGTGAAGGAGATGACAGAAATTCAGCCAAGAAGCAATGCAGGAAAGCAAAATGGTAATTCTGGAGATCAAGGTCAGGAACAACACGTAGTTAATGATTACAGGTGTTAACGAGTCAAGGACCAGGAAGGCCAACACTCAAGGAAATACTAGATCAGGTGCCTGGTTTTCAAAGCAGTAACTGGGAAAGTATAAATGTGATGACTGTGATGACTGTTTGCCTCCAGCGATAACTCAGCATCTGAACTCTCCGCTAACAAAATGTTTGACCAGGACTGACAACAGCCACCTTCTGTACGGGTTCAATACACACCTCCACTCAGTGCCACACGCCGTATTTCAGCTACAGGACCTAACTGAGTTAATAAAGACAACATTGCTCAGCAGTAGCCTAGAGGCCCTGGTGTAGTTGGCCTTTTCTGCATAAAACGTTTATCCATAAAATTAATCATCTTGTCCAAGGTCTATGTTTTCATTAACAATTTCTGCACTACATTTTAAATACTCTTTTTAGCATCAGTCAATTAAAGCACTTAAGTACAGTATCAGCAAAAGCACTGTACCTTATTGAATGAGTCAAATTCCAAGTACGGACATTTTGAATGTTGAGAAAACAAGAAAGGATGAAATTCCTCATATCTGTAAAATACACATTTGATATTATCACCTGAAAACTAATTTATGTTATGCAGACTAGTAGAAGAAGAAATAAATGCTTCAAATATTTACGTGTAGATATCTTCTGCTGGTTTATCTGGTTCCAGACTTGGCTTTTTCTCCCTTTTCTGGATAATATAACCCTAAAAGAATAAATAAATATGTCACCAGCATTTGTTTTTGAAAAGGATTCCCCTTATCTTGGCAAGGCAGGAAGTTTTAGGTGCTAACCTACTGATCAGCGTGAGACAGTAAATCATTCTAGGAGGGAGACCTTGTGGCAGGAGCAATGTGATTGACCGAGTAAAGCCCTGACCACTTGCTTGTCTTGACTCCAACTTCTTCCAGAAAAAAAGGTGAACAAACCTCAGGACTACCCTACATCTTATCACACAAATGCAGTTTATCTGCAGAACAGTGTTACATGCTACTAAAGCACAAGCACAATTGTCACAGGACCTACATAACCTGCTTGTAAATTATTTAATTGCTGTACATCCAGTGCAAGAATTTTTTATTCACCACCACTACCTGGAGCCCAAGCTCACAGAACAAAATCTGAAGCCAGTAACACCAAGAACAAGCATGTGCTGAGCAACACCTGCCTACCAGTTTAATTCGGCAATTCCTGCATAAATGATAACCAAGTTGTGCAACAGAGACCCACCTTTCCACTGAAGTTGTCAGTTAGTGTCATATATTCTTCTGCTTTCTCTAAAGCAGCAAGCACTTTTTCAATGTTTTCTAAAGCGAGAGGGGAAAGGAGAGGAATATTTTAAAACACCTAGAACAGAAAGGTATTTTTACATAAACAGGGCACAACAGCAAATCAACAAAAGACCCAGGCAACTGCTCCTCCAATTAAGCCCCTGAGGCAACCTGTCCAACTTAACCACATTAAGTAGGATTCCAGCACGTCTCAAAAATAAAATTGCAGATATCCTTTACCCCTGGTGCTTCACTACAGCAATTACTATTTGTTTTAAACAGAAGCCTCAGTACACATTTTACATTTGGAGAATTTCTTATTAAAAAAAAAAAAATCTATATAGGTACTTCCAAGACATAATTATTCAAGTTCCATAGAAAGAAAGACCACACACATGCTAACACTTCATAAAAATAACACTGCAGAGGCAGAGCATAAATCAGTAGCTGTAAGAAGTTATCTGTTTGTTATAATGTTGACTTATTAAGCACCGTAACGCAGTAGGAAGTAAAATATCCTTTTGATTTATGGCAAATGTAAAGCACACAAGAAAAATAAGACAACAGAAAAATCTATTCTGATTTTACTATCCAAATCCGTAACTTCCCAATAAATGTAAAGCTGCCACTTTAGCAAATCCCCACATTTGCTATAGATAAAGGAAGAATTTGATGCTAACTCTCCTATACAGGATTCTTGTAAAATATCCCTTTACATAGCCAGAGTTCACCTGATGTTTAAGGTAGTATTGCATTACAAAATCATTTAGACTATAGGAGGAGTTTGATGTTTTAATTCCAATATATGCACAATCCAAAAGTTTTAACGCAAACAAGGTTCATCCCTAACCTATAAACATTACAGTATATAACCATATGCTCAGAACTACAGGTTTAAGGATTACTCATCTCTTTGGAAAAAAATACTACATAGACATAAAAATTATCATGTATGTAGTACAGCCTTTAAAATATTATTTCCTACATACCTTTACTTTCCATATGCTGATCTATTTTGACATACCCAGAAAATCCAGCTTCTATAAGGCAATGCTCGATGACAGTGGCTCCATAAGCTGTTAAAAAAAAAAAAAAAAATCATCATCTGCAGAAAACATTCACAATGAAATTTGCATTCACACTGACATTATGAGAAGTGTTTCAACAAGCTAGGGCTGTGAAACTACAGCCAATCCTTAGAGAAGCTGGAGAGAGCAAGGGAGCTGTGGTCCTGAATTCAGGAGGCAGAGCCCAGCGGGAGCAGATGATCAGGTCTCCCGCAGTGGCCCTCGCAGAAATGCTCACTGGCTGGGCAGAGCAGCTGGGTCTCAGCTCACAGCTGATAAGTTCTTACAAACTTAAGGATGCTTATGATCATCTGGAACTGGGAAAGGTCTAAGATAGAATGAGGATATACAGGAAGGATGGGCTTCATGTTGGCCAAAATGGAATTAAACCCTTACATTTAAAAGGGGGTAGGAAAGATTCTGAACTGAAGAGTGTAGGAAACCCAACAAGGGTGGCAAACTGCCTGGCCTGAGATAAGGTATTACAAAACATGAAGCCATACAAACTCTGTAGCTTCAAATAAAGAACTAGAAAAAGCTGGCAAAGCCAAATGTGAAACGAGTGACAACCAAAACAGATACAGCCCCATTTGAACAGGGTGCAGAGAAGCAGCAAATGAAAACAGATATAAGCTCCTACAAAGATCCTTAAAGACTAAGAAAGAAGATGGGGCCATGGAAAACCAAGTTTAACTAAGAACACTGAGAACAAAAACAAAGCAGAAACATGAAGGAAGACAACCACTGATACAGTGCTGCATCAAGCTTAGGATGACGTAGATGACCTTAGAGTAGGTGAACAGGGTCTTATGAGTCCGAACAAATTAACAAGATAACCACTTAAAAAAACCCCAGCACAATCCCATGGGAATGAAAACCCAGGCCTTCATCTGGGACGGGCAGTATTAAGGCTACAGTATTAACTGCCTGAGCAGGGCTGCTGGTCACCCTAACGGGCAGAGGGACAGCCGAGAGACTGTGAAAGCCAGACACAGAACAGCTAAATCAGGTTTCAATCATCGCAACCTGGCTGGATAGATGTCCTGTCATGGTACAAGGCTGACACTAAAATTTACCTGGATCCATGCTAGCACAACAAAAGCCCAAGAAATCTCTTGCTCTCAGCTCAAAAGGGAAGATTACACAAAGCAAGGAAGCTTCTTAGAAGGAAAGAAATTAAGACAATCAATAAAAGGCAGTGTCTGCAAATAACCCATAGGCTATTTTGGAGATTCAGAACAAATGCATACCACTTATTAAACAGTGTTTCAGAAAAATCCAAGGACAGCTGGCACAACTAAACATCGGCTTAAGAGATACTGTTAAAAGCAAAAAGTTATCTGAAGTTGTGTCCCTTATGGAAAATGGGAGACCACACTCTGGCAGGTGAATGTAAAAAAACACAGAAACACTGGCCAAAATTAATCTTAAGCAGATCTGAAAAAAACCCATCAAGATTAATAATAAAGCCTTTTCCAGATGTATCATAAGCAGGAAGCCTGCTAGAATCCGTAGGTTCAAGAAGTGATCAATGGGCAAAAGGAACACTTGGATATGACAAGAGCAGGAAGATTAAATTAATGTCTTGAGTTTCATTCATAGCGTAGGGGCACAGGGAAGCTCAGGCTGGAACGTTTCTCTGCAGGCAGTATGTCAGAAAATCTGCCTCAAATCCAGTTGTCAGAAGAGGTGATGGATCCAGCAGGCAAAGCAAGCAGCAGCAAATCCACAGGACCATGTGGTACTCAGCCAGGCATTTAAAAGAACTCAAGGCCAGAGATGCCAAACTCTTAACTGTAGCTTGCAATGTCTCTCTTGCCTTAGAAGCAGAGGCACAAGGAGGTTAATGCACTGGCAATTTTAAAACTGGACTAGAAAACTATCAACTCTTTTTAGCCTAAAGACTAAAGCAGAGAGCTTTGCACTAGATACAGAAGCGCCAGCAGAGTTTTGTATTTTGCATTGTAACACTACAAGACAGTTAAAAAGCACAAAGACAAGGGAGGTCAAATATATAAGCTCTACTTGGATTTCCAGAAAGCATTTAGCAAAGCTCACCCCAAAGCTCTCAGAGAAAACAGGCTGCCACTGGATAGCAGGATAGCCCCTGCCTGGATTAGAACCTGGCTAAAAGACAGAAAACGGAGGAAGTATAAACTGTCATCTTGTATCCCTGAGGGAGGGGAGGAAAGCTGAGCTCTACGGTGACCTGCTCTAGGGCCTGCGCTGATCAACGTGCACCTAAGCGACCCAGGAAGGGGGAACAAAGGGCAAGGGGCAAAGCCTACTGATGAAACACAACTTGTCTAAGCAACAAAGACAACAGCCAGCTGTGAAGAACTGGAGGAGACCGAGCAATAGGCAGCTACTGAAGAACTGACACATAAACTCACTGTAAAACAATATAAAATGATGTACATGTGTATTGTGGTTTAACCCCAGCCAGCAACTAAGCACCAGGCAGCCGCTTACTCACTCCCCCCACACCCAGTGGGATGGGGGAGAGAATCGGAAGGAAAAAGGTAAAACTCATGGGTTAACAGAACAGAAAGGAAGAAAATAATAATAATAGTAATAAAATTACAATAATAATAAAAGGATTGGAACACACAAAAACAAGTGATGCACAATGCAATTGCTCACCACTCACTGACCGATGCCCAGTCAGTTCCTGAGCAGTGATTTTCCCCCCGCCTCAGCCAGCTCCCCCCATTTTATATACTGGCCATGACATCTCACGGTATGGAATACCCCTTTGGCCAGTTGGGGTCAGCTGTCCCGGCTGTGTCCCCTCCCAACTCCTTGTGCCCCTCCAGCCTTCTTGCTGGCTGGGCATAAGAAGCTGAAAAATCCTTGACTTAGTATAAACACGACTTAGCAACAACTGAAAACATCAATGTGTTATCAACATTCTTCTCATGCTGAACCCAAAACATAACACTGTACCAGCTACTAGGAAGGGAATTAACTCTATCCCAGCCAAAACCAGGACAATGAGGAAAAACTATCCTCCTTATGCATATGCCCAACCCATCATTTCTTTTGGGAGCAAGACCTAACAACAGATGGTTCTGTGGAAACATAAGCTCAATTGTCAGTGAACACAAAAGAGTCAAGCCATGTGCTGGGAATTATTAGGAAAGGAATAGTGAACAGAACATGGGAAATCATGCCACAGTATAAATCCATGGTGCACTTCCACTGTGAATGTTATGTACACTTTTACTTACCCCATTTCAAAACAGGCAGAGCTAGAAAAGGCAGAGAAGGGCAAGAAGGATCATCACAGGCTTGGAACAGATTCTCTACAAGGAAAGACTATGTAGGCTATGCAGCAGGCTGGTCAGCCTAGAAATTACTAAGACTTGTAAAATGAGTGGTACAGAGTCGGTAAATAGGCAGCAACTGTTCACCTTCTCTTCAAATCCAATACTAGGGCACCGAGTAAAACTGGTGAGATTAGTTTCGGAAGAAAAAAAGGATGTGACTTTTCATGGGACATGCAAGCAAGTGGACCTCTTCACCACAAACACGGTAGATGCCAGAAGTTCATACTGGTTCAAAAAGAGCTTTGGTACATACATGGAAGGAAAATCTAACCCAAGCTATTAAATACAAAGATGCCTGCTGATCAGTCATGGGAAGTCTCTAAAACATAAAACTGCTGTGGTTGAGACTCTTCCAAGAAAGTATCAGCGTGCCTGTTAGGGCTGCAGGCCAATAATAGGCCTGGTGATCAGGCGCTGGCCCGAGGTTAAGCTAACTGTGAAGGACATGAGGAACTACAGGACGCAACGTGAGAAACTGCTGGACACGACAGTTATCAGCGTGAGAAGTGGCAAAAATAAGAGAAGCAGCAGGAGAGACGTCCCTGTCTCACAGGTGGTTAAGGAGGAGTGGGGTGAGAAACAGCCCAACTCACATGGTAACTGAAGGGAAGGATTGTGGACCTTTCAGAGCGGAGCCTTCCCAGGCCAGCTGTGCCTGGGTAATCAGATCAGTAACACTATATAAGGCCAAGGTTAACTAGATAACAGTATCGGAAATACCAAATTCAGGTATGGATACAGCAAAACTGGGAACAATGGGGGAAAGTAATTAGCAGTGGGTTGTTCATTTAGGAGGAGACCAGTGTCTCCTCCCAGGAGACAGACAAGGGTGGTGAAAAAGAGAACCAAGAAATGGGGAAAGTAATACTTAGTTCCACAAATCATGTGATTTGAGCTGTTCAGAGGTACCTGCCAAGCAATCCCATGCTTGATCAACACTGCCAAATCGGGAGGATAAAGAAAACTTGTTTTGACTATGTCACGCAAGTCAAATTTGCTTCCATGGTCAGAAAAACCAAGGCACGGGGTGCTTTGTCCAGCTACCAGAGAACACCCGGCGGACATACCGAGCATCCTGGATTTACCACACTGGTCGTCGTTCCAGGGACTGGCGGCACTGGCATCCTCCAACCACTTCCTAACAACATCCTCGCCCTGACTTGACACTTACATCTCCTATTTAGTACCACTGAAGACAAGACTCTGGGCAAAATGCATCAAGTTAGAGCTCTAACAGAGCTACTCTCAGGTCCTCATCACTGCAGGATCATGGCAACGCTCATCTCTTTGTGCAGTTGGCTTGGAATGAAAAAAAATCTACGCTGCTTAGGTTTTTTGTTGTTTTTCAACACACATAAAAGCAGACTGTCATGAACAACATCAAAAAAAAAAAAAAAAAAAGACTGCTTGAAGTTGTTCAAATTCTAAGCATCATCTAAACATAATGCATACCGACCCCATTTCATTTTCTAATAAAACACAATTACTCACGAAGATGCGGGTTAAGAGCCCTCTTCAGTTGTTCCCCTTTGGGTGCATTTGATATCATTTCAGTTAACCTGCGAAAGATAATGGAGAGTTGTGATGCCAAAGAACAATGGGTTTTAACACTACATTGTATTGCTTAGAAGCTACAAAACATTTTCAGTTCTAAAAAAAGAAATGCAAAATGGCCTGTAATATGTGAAAAGACTACCCAAAGACACGCTGCCTTTGACAGTTCCAAGTAATTTGGGTTTATTCCAATACATACACCGTTTAAAAGCAATTACCTTTCCAAGGTTGGCAGAGGTGCAGGCGCTTTTGCACTGTCGACTGGGTATCGTTCCCGAACCGCAAATCTGACATCATCCGCCTCATTCGTGCGAAACCTCAGAATGTTTAAAATGACGTATTCATGGTCTGTCAGGACAATATTACCCTAGGAGCACACCATAGGGGACCATCAGCAGAGGCCATACACATGTGCTTGCTTACCGAGGACATGCTTGGAGCTTTGCACTCACCCTGTCGTACAGCTCAACAATCAGGTGATAAGCAGCTTCATCGCTTCCAAACTGGAAGTCCACAATTCTGTCTATACCCAGCTGTTTTACACTGACAAGCCTTCTGGTCTTTAAATGCTTACGGCACTGTCAATAATGGAGAAAATATCTGTGAGATGATGCAAACAGACCTGCTTGTGATATTTTATACTGAAATACGTTCTTAGCTATAGATCCCTCCTGTGACATTGACCACTTCTTACTTAATACAGATACCATAAGTGTAAAAAACACCAATCTTGGTAATACAGAGACAAGACAGCTCTCAGCAAAATAATACTTTGACATTTATAGGTAACAGAACTGTTCCAGATTCTTAACGTTGAGCCATTTTTTGCCATTAAAAACTGCTATTTGTTTAGCTCAACAAGAGAGCAGCTAGTTAAAATTCAAAGGGTTTATTTTACAAAGAGAACCAGGATTATCCCTGCATCCACAGGTGATGTGGAAAGCCACCCTGGAGAATCTTTGCTGAGTCATTTCAAAGAGCCCACATCCAGAGGTGGCAGGCTAAGCAGACCCATGTGAGTCAGCACTCAGGTTCCATCCCTGCCTATCTACCTGCAGGAACACAGCCTAACAGCTTACAGCGAGATCTGAACCCTCAAAGTCCAGCAGACTGAACAGCAGGATTCTATGAACATAGGGTGCTGCGTCCAGGGCCTAAAATTTGGACAATCCAACCAGAATCACAAGGACTTTGCTGGAGTAAAATTCCAAAAGATCTGGGTGACCCAGAAAATGTCCAGCAGATTAATATTAGTCTTCATCAATTTACATTTTCATTGTTTCAGGCACTAAACATCAGTTATGTGACCCCAGGTCCACATTGGCTCTCAGTCACCCACTTGATCAGCATCCACCAGGCAAATCCTTCCACTATTTTCCTCTGTCTCCAAGGACAGAACATGAATGTTGCTTTCTGATATCCAGCCACCTTATCAAAAACAAATTGTAGGTTACTTTACCTTCATTGCAAAGCCAGATGGCATCAGGTTTTTTGGCCATTCAAACTCTGTTGTGTGAATGCGTATACCAGATTCAAGCAGCAGCGTGGCCTTGCAGTCTGGTCTGTTAACAAAACAAACACCACTTGGCATATGAGCAGCCACCCCTTATCACACACCAGCTTGCACTGGAATGAGACCAAAGCACCACAAACCAGTGGCACACTATCTACAGAAAGCACTGTTGCCAGAACTGGTAAAGCCCATCAAATAGCTGTGCTGACAGTGAAAGGACATCCACTTTTTAAGTTTACGGATAATTTAGCCAAACAAAATGCTTGGCATGCAAGGGAGTTCAAAATTCTCCAACACAACTGGAGGCAAGGGTCCACCTCAGACACCACTGGAGTGGACAGGTTAGTGACATGACATGAGTCCTACCTCCCATTTGGCCTGGGCACCAGTATCACTAAGTGTTGCTCTTCGTTCCTCCAACTCCTCTCTTCTCTCCCCACAAAAAGAAATTATGACAACTGTGTGTTTTTACACTAACATCTTTGGCCTTTTGTGTATTTTCTGCAGTATTTCACACTTCATATGCTATCTCCCAAGAGCTTCCTGGGTAGGAATTACTGCATTCTATCAAAGAACAATAGAATTTCACTGAAAACTAGTCAGAAAAGCCACACACCTGTCAACAGAAATTACATATACAAAAAAATCTAGTTCTCATCGGTACAGTAACAGCATAAAGAAATTTAAAGACATTCTTACTTTTGAAGGCGAATGAGATACGTCTTATTATCCACATCATAAACATTGTTTACTCTCATTCCCAATAAGCTGTCAAAAAGAAAATACATGCTTTGGAGAACATGATACACAAACCACGCAAGCGGCTGAAAAAAAATCCCAGTGATAATTAAAATATACACAAGTGCAAGTTTTGATAAATTATCAAGCAGCAACCGAAGAGGCAGCAAAGGAAGATTAACAGAACGAGCTAGAAGCCAAACGACCAAAACATGGAGAAATTGCTATTTTTGGATAAAGTGCAAAAAGTTAAACAAGTCAAAGCAAGAACAGCCACTGCAGACACCCCAGCTGCAGCCAGACAGCTTCTGGATCTCCAGCACAGATTGGAGGCCAGGCTGCCAGCTCCTACAAGCACTCCTCTTTGTGGCAGGGAGGCAAAATTTACTGGTTATACTGGAGCACTTTGCTCCTCCAGGCTAACTTCTGCGTCACTTGGGGAGTCTTTTGCCAGCATGGGGTACTAGTATTCTCAGTACAAGCACAGAAATGGCCTGGGGGGGGTCAGTCTCATCACCATTTTGTTCAGCATGGGGCTGAATATGCAAATTTCCCTGGACACCAGAAGGGTATGAAAACTCCATGGGGCATGGACGTGAGGAGCATTAGAGCTCCTCAGCTGGGTGGGGGAGCAAACAACAGGCCATAGGCCCTTCCCTGCACAAACAGGGAAAGAACACTCAACTGCTCCCCAGGGAAAGGCTGGGGGACAAAAGCAGTACAAGGAGGAGGGGGGGGACAAGAGCACCAGGCCTTCCCTGATGGTGTGACAGGGGAGGTGGAAAAAACTCTGTGCTCTCCAGCAGGAAGATGTGCTGGGGGCCACTCAGGCAGCATCAGACAGACCCTGTGCTGTCGCATGGTGCCACAGCACATGACGGAGAGGGGCAGCCCACCATCCAGCAAAGCGTGGGGCTGGGCTCCCCAGAGGAGTCGCAGTCTGTGTGTAGTGGCGGCGGAATCGCCCCAGAACAGGACGGTGCAGCGGTGAGCTCCCTACGACGACAACACCGAACGGCGCAGCGCGGAGACGCACCGGAGCACAAACCAGCGGTGCAGTACCCACAGCACGGGGGGCACGGCTGTACGGGGCAAAGGG
>VYZV01045370.1:50635-61834 GCA_013401275.1 Pandion haliaetus
GGCATAGCGCACTGCAGCCCAGAACTCCTGGGCTCAAGCGATCCGGCGGGCTCAGCCTCCCGAGTAGCTGGGACTACAGGCACGCGCCACCGCGCCCGGCGCTCCTCGCCTCGCGCTGCCGCCTCTACTGCCGTCACCGCGCCCGGCGAGGGACGTCCCCGTCCTCTGCCCCCTCCCCGGTCCCCTCCTTCCCCTCCCGCCCCAGCACATACTGGACTCGTAGCCGCTGAGGAGGCAGCCAGGCTCTGAGGCGGTCGAGGAAGGGGAGCCCCCGCCAGGGCAGCCGGCACGGCCTCAGCACAAACCCCGACGGCATTTGGGGGTTTGTTACCAGTGCCTCACGGTGGGATCTAGCTGGGGGCCAGCGGAGGACCGGGGGCATCTCTTTGATGAAGGAATTTCTTTAAAAGACTGTTTCCCTGCCTCCCCTGCCCCTCTCTCTTCCCCTGGAGAAAGCCCCTGTGCGATGTGGTCCCTGCTCCTCTGTCCTGGCTGGGATTCCCGGGGTGTCAGTGCAGCTCGTGCCTCAGTGTTAACAGAACCCGAAAACTCGCTGAGCCTTTTCCCATGCAAAAGGAAACTGGGTCCCGCTCTCTTGCCCGGGCTGTGCTACAGGGCCTGTTCACAGACGCCATCCCGCTACTGAGCGGCACGGGAGCTTTGACCTGCTCCGTCTCCGACCTGGGCCGGTTCACCCCTCCTTAGGCGACCTGGTGGCCCCCGGCTCCCCCAGGACCACCATATCGATGCCGGCCTTAGCGCGGACGCCCGCTCGGCACAGCTCGCTGCAGCCCAGAACTCCCAGGCTCAAGCCGTCCACCAGCCTCAGCCTCCCCGGCGCTTGGATTACAGGCACAAGCCACCGTGCCCGGCTGTTTTTTGGGCTTTTGGAGATTCCTCGACATCCATCTTGTGGGGGTTCTGCCTGGCCACACAGTGGCAGTGGGGAACTGAAAGAATGTCCTTGGGCTGCTTGTATTTTATGGTTAAAAATGGGTGGATGGATAGACGGGAAAGATTTCTGAGCACAAGCAGGCTTAAGCAGCTGAGAAAGCCTGGACTTCCCGTTTTGAGCCAGAAGAGGCACATCATGATGCTCTATTTTCATTTTAAGCCAAGTGAGGTGCATCAGGGAGCTCTATCTCCAGGACAGCTCAGTACGCTTCATTTACTGAAGAGCAGGTAAGAGATGTCCCACTCCCTGCATTGAAGCACTCCTCCATAGAGAAAGGCTTCTTGATTCACCAGTGTTTTCCTAAGAGTGTGAAGCTCAGAGCCGAGGACACAAATGAGCTGTGACAGTAAATACACAACGGAGCAGACTAATGAGACACTCCTGGGAGGTGGAGCCCCGTCTCGGTCTGGAGCGGGCTGCCTAAGCCAGCAGTGTTTGAGGAATGCTTACTGACTCGCAGGTGTGCAGGGTCTCTGAGCCAGAAACACGATGGAAAATTCTGCTGCCTGTCATTTCCCATTTTAGTAGTTACATCTGCTGGGATGCCAAAGGTCTGGCTGGGTCCTGCACTGTGGCCTTTCACCGACCGCTGCAAGAAATCACAATGCACACCACCAAAACATGAGCTCACCTGAATTAGCAAGTCTGGGGTGGCAGCATCTTCAGGTCAAACATCTGTGGGAGATGCTTTTGCCTTTCCCCAGTGTTACGTGACCTTTTGTGACGGCTCCCCAGCACAGAGAGCTGACAAGCGCAGTGTCATGTCAGTGAAAGATGCCAAAAGAGGCTGGGTCCCGCTCTCTTGCCCGGGCTGTGCTACAGGGCCTGTTCACAGACGCCATCCCGCTACTGAGCGGCACGGGAGCTTTGACCTGCTCCGTCTCCGACCTGGGCCGGTTCACCCCTCCTTAGGCGACCTGGTGGCCCCCGGCTCCCCCAGGACCACCATATCGATGCCGGCCTTAGCGCGGACGCCCGCTCGGCACAGCTCGCTGCAGCCCAGAACTCCCAGGCTCAAGCCGTCCACCAGCCTCAGCCTCCCCGGCGCTTGGATTACAGGCACAAGCCACTGTGCCCGGCTGGCTGCAGCTCCTGCTGCCTCTGCTCTCCAGCACTCGGGGACCAGCTCCTCCAGCCTCGCCGTGGCAGGCAGGAGCTCAGGCAGCTGGATGCATTAATGCTTCAGCAACACAGCAACAACTGTGGGAACACAGGGGAGAAGGAGCATGGAATACAGGAAGCACAATTTAGCTCTTCAAGTGAAGATTGAACACAACACTTTGCTTTAGAAAGGCCAAGTTAAGCTGTTGTAGGCCAAAAAATTAAGTTCATGGTTGTTGTGGTTTAACCCCAGCTGGTAAGTAAGCACCACGCACCCAGTGGGACAGGGGAGAGAATCGGGAAAAAAAAGGTAAAACTCATAGGTTGAGATAAGAACAGTTTAGTAGAACAGAAAGGAAGAAACTAATAATGATAGTAACAACAATAATAAAATGACAATAGTAATAAAAGGATTGGAATACACAAAACAAGTGATGCACAATGCAATTGCTCATCACTCGCCTACAAATGCCTAGTTAGTTCCTAAGCCACCCCCCCAGGCCAACTCCCCCCCGAGATTATATACTAGACATGACATCACACGGTATGGAATACCCCTTTGGCCAGTTGGGGTCAGCTGTCCCGGCTGTGTCCCCTCCCAACTCCTTGTGCCCCTCCAGCCTTCTTGCTGGCTGGGCATGAGAAGCTGAAGAATCCTTGACTTAGTCTAAACATTACTTGGCAACAACTGAAAACATCAGTGTGTTATCAACATTCTTCTCATGCTGAACCCAAAACATAACACTGTACCAGCTACTAGAAAGAGAATTAACTCTATCCCAGCTGAAACCAGGACAATGGTCCTGCCCTAGGATGTGTCCAGTGAGAGCTCAGAAGGATTTGCTGAAGAGAGTGTAAGAGGCAACGTACTCACTGCAGGGAATACTTGCAGATGTAATGAAATGGTTTGATTCTCAGAGAAGGATATAAAAGTAACAAAAATGTAATGCAAGGAATAAAATGCAGGAGCTTCTTGCCTTTATCCATTCACTGCTGCAATAGGCAGCTGTCTAGAAATACTTTTTTCACAGAGTATTCGAGATCTTCACTCTGTTTTGCCTCACTCGGAGGCCTGTCCAACAGACCTCCCCCAGACATCCCAGGAGAGTAACTGTGCAGTTGGCTGGGGCTGGGGATGCAGCAGGTCCCTCACCTCTGGCTCCACAGAGACCTGAGGCTGCAGGGAAAGCTTAGAGCCAACGTGCTCAGATAGCCAAGGCAGCCTTTGGTGCAATCCAGAAGTGTAGACTGCAATGCCCCTTTCCTAGCAGAGCGAGCCAAAGCTGATCCCAAACCATGCACTGCCATTGCCAAAATGGCCTTTTTTTTTCCCCCTCTCCAGATACAAATTATTTCTTCAGACACGCTGAGCACTAGCCTGGGGGATCTCTGGTGGCTGCAAACATGCACAGTAGAGCAGGGGTCCTCAGACTGTCGTGTCTATCCATGAAAGCCATGCAGACCACCTCCGAGGGCAGCAACCATCCCTGACTCCACGCCAGCCTGGAGGAGAGCGGAACCAGCTGTCGAGATCACAAATGCTGCCGGAGAGCAGCACCAGCCCAGCCAGAGCCTCCTGCTCCACCTCTACGGGCCCTCTCCAGGCTCTCCCCAGCAAGGCTGTCGCTGATGCTGTGCAGCCAGCTTCGCCCTGACCAACAGGCTAAAGACACCAAAGGATGGTGTCTTTGCATTGCATTTTTTAAGTGCAGAGGTCAAGGCACAGGTGTACCTCTTGCCCAAGCACAGACATGCCTCAGTTCCAGACACGGACATACCCCCTTCTCAAGGCACAGGCACACCTCCTGTCCAAGGCCAGACCCACCAGCAGCCACTCAGCAGGTATCTAAGCATTTCTTCCAGAATGCCTGACCCAAGTTAGTGGAGCAAAGTCCAGGGCTAAAGTACACACACAACAATCCCATCTCAGAAAAGACACACAAGGTCTACCCCAGTGCTGCGCAAGCCTGAAGTCCTTAAGGGTGTCAGGGCTGCATGGGAAAAAGAGACATCTTGTTCTGGGCTCCTATTATCTACTTAAGGAAGAGCTGTCAGTGACAGCTGGAGTTTTGGTTAAAGGCATTAGGATAATGACTTAGGGGTCATGGGCATGAGGAGATGTAGGCTTGACATCCACAGACAGGGGAGAAAGGCAAGCCGTCTACACAGAAATAAGGCTTAACACAAGGCCAGGCAGCCCCCTCCCATCCTCTCCCCTACCAGTGACACAGGGACGTTTTCGTCCTGCCACAAATAGGCAAATTTTTCAGCATATGAAAAAACATAGCAGGAGTGAATCAAGATAGCAGGGGCATGAAATTACCTATTTTGCTTGAGAAAATCTGATGGGAATGAGCTTGGCAGACTGAGGAAGGGCATGGCACAGCGAGGATGCAGATACAGAGTCCTGACAGTGATGCTGGCCCGATACCACAGGGGTGTGCCCTGATGCCGCTCCTGACCACCAAAGCAACACCTGAAATAAAAAATGAGGCCACTCAGAGCTGGGGAGACCTCGGCTGCTCGGCTCTGAGCTCAGGGGGAGCTCTGTCCCGTGGTGCTCATCTGACAGCCATTTGCTGTATCTTGCTCAGCAGGAGCAGCTGCTCCAGGCTCCTGCTGAGCTCCCCCATGCACAGGAGCTGCGGCTTTGTGCAAAGCGTTACAGGTAAGCTGGGCTCCAGCCTCCCAAAGAACTGGCTTTGGGATCCCACTGAGCTCCAAACCTCCACCCCTCGCAAGGGCCCGGCAACGCTCACACTGTGTCTGGAACCAGAGACCCTTTGAATGACAACTAAACCACACCTTACAGGAAAAAAGGCCTTGGAAACTGCCTGCAAAACCCCCTCTGCATTAGAGTGTGGATGCAGAATACCTCAGATTTCTGCTGGCCTGCAGAGCTGACTGCAAAGCACCACCATCCTGAGCTTCTTGGGCATCCCCTTATCACTGCCATGCTTAGTGAGGCACCAGGATGGCTCACAACATCTGGGCATCAGCAATGGCTTGGGGCCTGAAAACCTCGGGGTGCAGGTCTCCATGGGGTCAGACACAACATCCAGTGGAGTCCTGAAGGTCACTGGGTATCTCCTGCTCTGCTGCCACTGGTAAATAGGGAGTGTGAAAATGCAAAAGTCAGAGAGGGGAGGAAAAGCCTCACAAATTATTTTTACTCGTTAAGGCTTCCTGATTTTTCAGGCCAATGTTGTCATGGTGGTGATTCAGGATTTTGGCATATAGAAATTTGGTCAGGCAGTATCCCCCACCTACATCTCCTCAGCCTGCTCCTGAAAATAACCTGTGAAAGGAGAAGCCAGCTTGTTTGCCGATAGTAACTGCAAAGGCACTTTGATGTACTTGAGATACAAAACAAACCCAAACAGGCTGGAGGCCAAACTGGTTTTCCTGCTGGGAGGCCACTTTGGAAGAGCTCTTCCCCACTTCCACAGGAGGCAGGAGGAATACCAGGGAGACCAGGATAGGGCTTTCTCCTGACGAGAAATGTGGGACTTCTAGCAATTCTTCAGGGTCCTCAGTACACCATTTCAGCACACACACAGGCTAAAGAAATCTGCTGCAGTCAGAATACTCTACAACACCCCCTTCCCACCTCTACTCCTTCTGTAACGCTGCTACATTAACCTTATGGGAAGGGCCCAAGGATCTGTTTAACGCCACGCTGCCAGTGAAGCACACGCTGCCGGAGACTGCAGGTTTAGTTTCCCGGCCAAGCCCAGCTGCGGTTGCACAGACACAGGAATCGCAGGAAATAAGGCTGAGATGCCCACTGGGGACCATCTCCACCACTCCCTGCCTCCAGGCAGGAGTGACCACAGCCAACCACTCATGGAAAGCGCTTCTCCAACCTGACTCACCCCAACAGAGAACACTCGGCCCATTGTATCAGGTATCTCAATGATAAGAAATCCACCAGTGGAATGCAATAGTAATATCAAGGATATAATTCGTTTTCACAACAGAAGAATTTATCTAACATAGATACTAAACCCAAAGCGTTATCATATTCCCCCTTCCTTCCTTGGAAAGCCACAAAGGTCTTTGAAGGATCAGTGCAACAGAGTCTTTTCCCATCTCCCTGTGCCAGAAGAGGGGAAAAAAGTAAGCAAGATGAGCTATACCATATTAAAATAGGTTTGGTCTGATAATCCACACTGATTGGGAAGGTAGTTATATTCAAAGAGATAAAAACAAATTGGGGTATCAATCCATTTCCTTGAGGTTTGCTTATTCTGATGCGATGGCTATTACGTAAAGTTGAAGGTGTATCATTTTCATTCACCACTTTATTGTGACAGCACTTGGATCACTGGTGGAGGACGGAACATTCAAACACAGCCTTACAAAACCGTGTAAAACAATAGATGCAAACCTTGGTACATGCACTGCCCGTAAGTTCCTTACAGAGAAAAAAAAAGTTAAGGAACAAGCTGCCCTGCAGCCAGGCCCAGATGAGTTATCAAAAGGTCCTACAGATATTTGCTATCTTTTCCCCCAGGCTTTAACCCATAATCACTTTATAACCGTAATTGCTTTTTACTCTCTGGGCTGTAAATCCACACTGGCATACAACAAGCACTCCATCCAGTGACACATTGTCAGCCAGTGCTTACTTTTAAAATATTTAACTTCTGCAGGCTACCCAGTAACTTGCTGGGTGTTGCCAAGGAACTGAGAAGGTTTTTAATTCTTAAGCAGGTATGTGAAACTGAACCCCTTCTGAGAGGTCACTTTTTTCAGGTCATCTGGAACAAGTTTGGGTATTGTAAATGCTTTTGTTGGGTATTTGACCTTGAAAATCAGCCAGCAACGTAAGAACCTACGCTATATAGAGCACATACAGTGCCTAACCTGTACTTCTTTCCCCAAGGGGTGGTTACAGGGTGTAGATCTGTATCAACTGTCTGCAGGCTGAGCACTGAGATTAAGAGTCTATTTTGCTCAGATCATCACACTTCTTCATCTTTGATGACACACTTCCATCCCACAGTTACTTAAGTTGCCATCTTAAAAATAAGAACCTGTCTTTCAAAACATCTCGCATTGGGACAAATTCACATTTTAAAGGCTCGTCACACAGGCTATGTTATCTTCTGGCTCTCCAAGGTAAGATGCAGTAACTCTGCAGGGACACAGCACTGGGGTTCCTCAGAGAACAAAGCCTTTATCTGCTTTACTAAGTTATGCCATTTACATTCTGCTTCCTGTTTACTGTCCTTTCTGTTCATTTGCGGAAACTAGTATGACTCTACATGAAAATGTTTCAAAAGTAGGTGGTGCTCTCTCACCAGCTTCTCACCCATTCTCTGCAGGATTGGTAAATGTGAGCTACAGGGATTGACATGCAGAGAGTTTATTAGTGACTAATTTGAGATCTTAAACACTGAAAGTGCTGAGTTCTCAAATGTCTTTTTGCTATATATCATCCTAAAGAGCAGTAATAATTACTTTAAAAACACATGCCAAACCATGTCAAATCTTCTTCTGGTGCACAGACCATATGGACAGAAAGTTTTCCTGAAGGGCAGGGAGGATCCTCACAAAGGCAGGTGAAAAAGCATTTGCCTGAGTGGATCCCATTTCTCTTCTACGGCATGTAGCCACATCCCCGCGTCCTCAATTGAGTTTTGGATTTCCTGTGTGAAGTAGCACAGCGTATCGCTTCTCTTTGTCAGGTTTTTAGACTTGGATGATGGCAAGATCAACTTTCAGCAGGTCACAGAGCAGCAGCTGAAGTATACAGTACCGTGCTCTATCTCGGGGCTGGTCCAAGCAGAAAAGCGCTGATCAGCAGCAGAGGCAGCAGTGGGAGAGCTCAGGGAGCTATCGGGGTGCCCAGCCTGACCCCGTTCCAGCTGCTGAGGGACAGGACACACAGCTGCTAAAGGCTCAGCGACCCGTGGGGCAAAGACAGTTGAACAGAAGCTGCTGACAACAGCCTGGAGCAGCATGGCTTATCTCGGCCACAGGCCCAGCCAGGGCAGGACACGCACCAGGAAAGGAGCGGGCCCATGCTGGCAAAGGGATAATACAGATTGGAGCACCCTCTCGTTTGCTGATATCAAGCACCAGCATGCAGGAACCCTGCGGGGAGAGGAGCAGCTCAGGAAGTGGCACGGCTGCTTAGTCAGCACGAAGCCCCGTTGTGTGGAGATGGGCTCCTCAACGGCTCTAGTGCAAAAGCAGCTGCAGTCTCCTTGAAAGCAGCTCCCCGCCTTGGCATGCATGCAAGTATTTCACAGGTCCCATCACTTCCAGTTCACCAGGAGGGAAAGGAGAGAAGGAACTCAGGAAAAACAGAAAAGCCCAGCTGTTTGCCAAGTAAAATGGGCAAAGCCAAGCCCCATCTGCAGACGGTCCCCAAGGGTGAGGGACAATGCAGTCACCAACAAACCTAAAAAAAGCCATGATTCAAGAGGAGAGACCCAAGGAACAGTATGTCTGGGTCCAAAACAGAGGGAGAGGGTGATAGAAAAGGCAGTCCCCCACTCCGCAGTTAACTCATTTTGGTTTGTGCCTCGTAGTATCCACTGGCGGGTTGCACAGCACCGCAGCCCAGCCATCCCCTCCTGCAGCCCAGCCAGACAAGCGTCCCAGACACCATTCAGTGTTTCACTGGCTGTGCTGGCTGCCGGGCACTGACATACCTAACGCCCGAGATCCACGCTCCTCAACTGGTGGATCATGGGAGAAAGCACCAAAGGTAACTCTCAGCTATTAAAAAGAAAAGCAGAAAAACTTCACGTACGGTCACACCCTCCCCTTAATGCTTTACGCAGTCAGAACAAAAATGCTAACAAGGCAGTCATTTCCTGAAACCAGAAAACGCTGCTCTGAGGCCAGCGGGTAGAGCAATCGATGCCTGCACATGAAAAAAGGCAGTACTTTAAAGCTCCTGACATCTCCTTTCCCAACTATTTTGGTCAAGACCCATGGTCTCATAGTACTGCTGCCTAATTTAATAAACTGCCATTTGTGTTCAGAAGCATGGAAATGGTCACACAGAACAGAGCCAAGTAGAAACACACTAATGTCCACATCCTGACGTTAATTTTAGCCCTGCTCGGCAGTAAACTATTTAGATAAATTTCCCGTGCTATTGAGAGGAGACTGAACTGGCTGTATCCAGCAGGATCACTAGGGCTTGCTGTAAATCCTACACCAGTAAAGTACTTAGTATTATCTCCTGCTTTACACATGAGAGTAGGAACTCTGGCACTGCCTGATGCATGCAGGGACACTCGTGAGCCCTGGTGTCAGCAGACCGTACCCCTGGCGCAGCCTGCACGCGCTTATTAGGAGAGGCCACGGATGGTACGTTTTCCTTGGCATCCTCCCTCTTTGTGCGCTGCATGAAAGAGGAAGGCTTCCTTGGAAACTCTTAACTATCATCCACTTAGTAATTCTGTAGTCTAGGAAATCTCCCTTTCTTCTAGACTTTAAGGACACCAAACAATTTCCCTTTTGCTGTTTCCAAGGGGGATTGCTTTGCACGTGCCACATAATTGCAAAAACGTCCGCCATAAAAATTAACTCAAAATTTGGTATTTTTAAAGGGATAGAAGGACATGGTGAAGTCAGTCTTACACACACAATCCCAAATGAAAGCACCTCTGTGCTCTCCAAGAGCCGTACAGTCCAACTGACCGCATCACCTGGCCCCCCCGAAGGCCGACCCCAAAGTCACCACAGCACATTTTGCTGGTTTTGTGTTCTGGATGCTGCTTCCCATATCCAGTCCATCAGCTCAGAAGCAACTACCAACACAGGCTTGCTTTCCCCTTGCCTTCTTCCCCACAGGCCCTCCCAGGAGGAATTGGGTGGGCAGCCCCCTGCTCCAGCATGCCAGGCATGGAGGACCAGCCTTGTACTGCTTATGTGTATTGGCCTCGCTGGCACGTCACTGGGAGTGTGGGGTTGCACCATATCGTGCCTGTGAAACCGGCCAAACGCGTGTCTGCGATGTATGTGTGGAGGGTGCAGCTCTGCATCACGTGGGGCATGCTGGGGCACTGCTCCCAGGGAAGGGAGGCAAGGACTGTGGCCAGGTATGTGAACACTGTGTTTCCTGAGTGGCTGGCCACAGCTTGAATTTCACTGATCTGAATTATAGGGAGTGACCCAAGACAAGGAACCATAAACACGATGACATCATCAAATCATAGAATGGTTTGGGTGGGAAGGGACCTTTAGGCCAACCAGTCCAAACCCCCTGCAATGAGCAGGGAAATCTTCAACTTGACTAGGTTGCTCAGAGCCCCGTCCGACCTGACCTTAAATGTTTCCAGGGATGGGGCATCTACCACCTCTCTGGGCAACCTGTGCCAGGGCCTCACCACCCCCATTGTAAAAAAACCCAGCATCCTAATACAGGGTTTTAGTTTTACATAGGGGAGGCTCTTGTCGGAGGGCTCTGGTGTTGGCTCACCCCAGCAGGTCACAGGTATGGTGGCACAACCACTCAAAGTTACTTCCCCACCGGGGTCCCTGGCTCCTCCTGCACTACCCCCACCAACTGCCCTACGCGTCTTCATCATCACGCTGCCCCGAGGGTCACTCAGGACCCAATACACCGCCAAGCCCCTAGCAGCACTCAGACGAGGTGAGAAGGGCCCTCCTCGGCGCAGTGCAACCCCGACAGGGTTCCAGCTCCTTCCTGAGGCCGACACCCTGCTCCCGGCTTTCTTCTTGCATGGGCAGGCAGAGAGCCAAGGCCTCGCAGCCAGGCCGGACACGCCATCTGGGACACTACAGGAGCCAGGCGGTTGGAGGGCACCTCGGGGGATTGCTTAGGCCGGCACCGCACCCCATACGCTTCCACACCCCAAAGCGCTGGGGCGTAAACCCTCAAGAGCTCGGGCTGTCCCCACAGACACACCCGGCCCTGTCAGCCGCCTTCTCCCCAGGGCCCCACGGACACCGGCGGGTGGCTGTCACTAGCGGCCGCCCTGCCCTGAGCCCAACGCCGCCCGCCTGAGGTGCCAGGGCCTGAGAGGCCAGCCCAACGGCTCCGCCAACCGCCACCCGGGAGCTGCCTGGCCCTTTAAGACGCGCCCCTGGCGTCCTCCGTACGTTTCTGCTGACGTGGGATCGCGTGGCACCTCTCCCCATCGAGGCCCCCGACA